>VNJO01005251.1:0-16203 GCA_008042535.1 Drosophila tani | reverse complement strand
AGTCTCCTTGCGCACCACAGTCTCGGTGCTCATCGTCACTACGTGGACTGCCGTCCACAGTGATTTTAAGATATAGCAGTTTTTTATGGATCTAGAATTACGGTTTTTATTTTTTTTTAAGATCGTACAAATATATCATATGACTGCCATAGATGCGATTGGTCGATTTATATGAAAATGTAAAATTCTACATGTAAAATGTAAAATTTACAAAATTCCATATTTTCTCAACATTACTAAAATGGTTCGATTTTCAATGTTCCAATTGCAGACTGCAAGGGTATACCAACTTCGGTTTACCGAAGTTAGCTTTCTTTCTCCTTTTATATTATTTTCATCATTTTATTGAACACAATCAGGCTTTAGGCAAAAAAAAAATAGAAGATGAATTTCACGAGTTTAAAATAATAAACGAATATAATTCATTCAGATTTTCCACTCATTAAAATATTCATATTTTATTATTGTTATTAGAGAAGTTTAAAACAAACAAATTTCTTTCGATTTTGTCATAAAAATGATAATAATCTCTCCAGATATTGTTGTGTATGTGACCAAGAAGGATTTTCATATTAAATAATTTCCCAGAGGCTGAGTATTACCTATTTGGCGGTGATCGGAGCTTAGATGATACATTTTGTAAAGTCAAAGGTACACCCAAACAAATTTTTGTCAAGTCTTGGTGAATCTAAAAATAGATATGGCATCCTCATATGGCTATTTACAACGCTGTCTTGTGTGATGTCGAATGTAGGGAGTGGTAAGACGCTTGCCTGCCAATGAAGCCCTGGGTAAGCAAATACTTAATTTTATGTTTTCTTGTGTTTATTTGTCATTCAGATAATTGGGGTGTTCCCTATACGTCTAACTGACTAACTGACTGAATTTATCGAATGAAAAAATCGAATCGGAGACAGCTGTCCCATACAAATTGAAATTTTCGATAAATTCAGTCAGTTAGCAACCCGGAGGTGACTGAAAATATCGTCTAACTGACTGAAAATATATTTAGGTCAGTTGCGTTGATTCGAAACGGTGTTATAACCTGCTCTGATATTTTATATGCACCGTCTCCAGCAATCCATTGATGGTAAGCAAAAAAAAAAGATACGACATGGTATTTAGAGGAGAATTTTGAAAAATTCGGCTGTCGTGAACGCTGCCTGGCCACCCAGCTACCAAGTGTCGAATGGTGGCAAACAACTTGCATTTTAATGCAATATCTTTGTTTTCCGGAGTAGAACGCTTCAAGGTCATCCGTTGGCCTCTCCGCCAGCGGACTTTCGCTGCCATCGACATACCCAATGCAAAATGGTAATTTGTTCCACGATTCACGACTGTTTACAAAAGCAGAGAGCCTTTGAAATCAGTTGTCAGCAGACGAATTTTTTTCGGGTCGTTCCCTATACGTCTAAACATATCGGCGATAGTTTCAGTCGTTTTGCGATAGTTAGTCAGTTAGACGTATAGGGAACACCCAGAATATATAATATAATAGGACATTCTGTTAAAAGCAGCCCTAGAAAATAAAGATATTGTCGAAACGAGCATATAATAGCGAAATAAATAAAGCTTTTACAATCTTTTAGATATACGGGAGGGTTTTTTTATACGAAAAAATATAGAATCTATACTTTTTGCTTACCAGCATAGTATAGAGTTAATGGCTTAAAGTAAGGCTATTACTTGGGTATCGGAAATCAGTTGTTCTATTGCCGAGCCGGAAAAGATTTAACAGGGAGTCTGGACCCCTGAAAATGTTAGCTTTCACATTTACACGATAGACAACTTAATTTTCTTAGCCGGGACTTTATCTCACCCTGATATTTTGACAGGAAGGGTAGAAACTGGCAATAACCGGCTTCAGAATTATAAACTTAGAAAGACAACTGTATTAGAAGGGGACAGCATGATGGCATTGAATTCTTCTTGTTTTGCTTTCAAAGCTTTTGGTATAGGATATCTCACAGTCAAGGATAATCGGCTGTAGTTTACCTACTTGTTTTTATTTCAGGGTAAACTTCCTTTGCTTTTTAATTAACAACACATTTTGTTGGGGCATTGGAGCTTAGCTGACTATAATGTTGGGCAATGGGCTTCAAAAACAAAGCTTCAAGCTAACTAGAATCTTTATTTTAATGGTTAACTTCACTGTAAACAAAATGTCATTAAATTTGTATGAAAACCTATAGGTTTATATACCTAAATAAACGCGATAAAGCTCTTAAAGTTAAAAATATAGCTTTAGTTTTAGCAAAACAAGCTTATTTCATATATCTCTTTAAGAACTAAAATTACGAACTGGAAAAGATGTGAGTCTTAGTATTGGAGGTCTTTAGTATTATTACGATTTGACGGAAGTTTTGGCAAAGCGTAAAGATATGTTTTAAATCAATTTTACCCACCTTCTCGCCACTATCCGATGGCAGGTAGAACACTAGGATGGTAAGGAAGCTGATGCCCATGCAAGGAATGATTAGGTTGACTGTGTAGAAGAGCGTCTTCCGACGCATCGTGATGTTAAAGGTAATGTCCAGATATGGCTCGTCACAGCACGTATAGAACTTCTCATTTCTGCAAAGAAATCACAAATAAGTAGTTGGAAATGTATTTAAGTGCGAGTATAGGAAAGCTGTTTTCCGCAACTCGTAAATATTTATTGGGGTCGATTCTCGCTGCAAATATATAAGTAATTACAATTGCTCTCATATCTCTGTGTACAGCACAATAAACAAAACATAATGCTAACTTTGGTAAGCCTAAGTTTGTATACCCTTGCAGTCTGCAATTGAATCACTGAAAATAGATCCATTTTGGTAAACAAAATATCGAAGTTTGTAAATTTGTGTAAAGATGTCCTAATAATAAGACTTATACATGTGAGTTTTTGTAAGAAAATTTTATTTAAAACGATCTTCACTTTATATAGAAGAATGGATTATAATTTTACTGTTATCTTTGACCTACGCAGACTTAGATTTAGATTTATTGGTACATATCTTCCTAACACAACAAGTTTTAAAACTTATAAATTAATGCGCTAGTCCCAATGGGTGCGTTCACCAGAACAACATGATTACTAATTAGTGATGGATCAGTATCCAGTGATCAAGTTGGTATGGTGAACGCTCATGATACATACGCCATCCTAAAAATAATCGGCTTGTTATTAAGTTGAATACTGTCAGAATAAATTCAATATTGAATTAGTTGAATCATAGTTTATTTTTGACTTAATACCAACTAAGCCTTGAAAAGTGCCAATTCAAGCAGTGCTTGATACTTTGACCGCGAAACTTTTCAGTTTCGGTTTAGTAATGTACCGATAACGATCTTTCAAAATCAAAAGAGTTTTATCGCCGGGTATTTTATATATATATATATTTTTTATTTATATATTTTTAACTAACACTTTGCAACGGCCCTATTTTACTTTATTGCGATGTCCAATTGGTAGATATGTAGACTCCGCTGACGTTGAAGCTGTTGAAGATTTGAAGTTGAAGTTGGAGTCCTAAGGTGACGTTCCTCATGGTTGCCAGCCGATGATTTGTAGTAGCGGATTATGTAGTAGCCAGAAATTTTACCGGCGTTGAATTTGACATCGATCCCAATTTTGTCGATAAATTCGACCAATTACGATTATCTTAGTTTTAGGATAACCTCGTTGGCACTTTAGTCCAACACTCCAAGTTAATGGACTTAAAAGCATGCTTTATCGCATATTTTTCGTTAGTTGACTCGATTTTTTTATTTTCGAACACAATTTTTTACAAAAATAGCAGACTCATTTCGCAATTGGGAGTCTTTTGTATAATTTTGCACAACCTTCTTTGTTCCCTTACTACTTGGGAGAAAAACAAGGTTCCATAATTGTTCAGCAAAGTTTAGCTGCAAGCGTTAACACTTTGCAATACTAGAGGTGCTGAGCCTCTTACCACTGGTGGGGGAAAACTGCAGAGAAGCCATCTGGCCAAAATATTAGCCAATCCGGCTCGAAGGACCAAAATGTAAAGCGATCTCAATAATAAGACTTATACATAAGAGTTTTTGTAAGAAACCGTAAAGCAAACTTTTATGGTTTATACCTATCCTTATCACAAATATATTGGTCGTTCTTAATGAATTTTAATGAAATTGATACTACTGTAAATGCATTTAACTAAGCTATTGGCTCCGTAATTGTCACGTTTATTCCTGAATTGACTGTTTCTGCCTCCCATAAGCATCCATCGTTCAACAAAATCTTGTCTTACCTAAAAAAAAAAAGTCAACCTTGTTTAAAAAATACAAGAAGGCTGGTTCCCCGCATGTATATGCTCAATATTTATCAGTCAGATCTCAATTTGTTGCGCTGAATTCTCAACTATATTCACAATATCTTACCCAATGTAAATGCGATTTCCGATCTGATCCAAAACAATTCTACAATTTCGTTAATTTCAAACGCAAGTCTAATGCCTACCCTCCATCACTTAGTTTCCTCGACTAATCTGCATCTTCCTCGCTGGGCATATCCAATTTATTTGCAACATTTTTCCAGTGTACATATACTTCTGTCACCTACGCTCATGCTAACGATATCAATGTGCCTTTCTTTGAAAAAAGAGTGATATTCTGCATGGTTTAAGAACCATTGACATGTCGTACTTAGCTGGTCCTGACAATGTTCCGAGCTGTGTCCTTAAGCACTGTGCCCAAGTTCTATGTCTCCCTTTGACCTATCTTTTTGATCTATCCCTAAAACATTGTTCTCTCCCATGTATTTGGAATGAGTCTCCTATCATTCCCCTCCTTGCAGACTTCAGTAAAGCATTTGATTCTGTAAATCACTCACTCCTTAAAAAATTATCTCTTTTAGGATTTTACCCTTCTATTCTCAAATGGATCGCTCTTATTTGTCAAGCCGTACTCAACGTGTTTTGTTCAATAATGTACTGTCTAATGTTATCAATATCACTTCCGGTGTCCCACAAGGCAGTCACCTTGGCCACTGCTCTTTATCTTGTTTATGAACGATCTTCCATAAGTGTTATCCTACTCATCTGTTCTAATGCCGATGATGTCAAGATCTGCCTACCATACTCAAATCGACTCTCACATAATGACCTACAACGTGACTTAAATTCTCTTCTCAGTTGGTGTTCGAAAATCTTCTATTTCTTAACTACGCTAAATGTAAACTCATGACCTTTTATCGCTATCCTCCTCATCTAGTCTCCTACTCCTTGGGGAATCATACACATAGAAGCATCTAATGTCCTTGGAGTTATGTTTGATCGCAAACAAAGTTTTAAGAGCCACATTACTGTCATGGTAAATAAAGCGAAAGGCATTTATTAAGCGATGGTCCAAAGAATTTAATGACCCTTATACCACAAAGACTCTCTATGTATCCTTAGTTCGACCAATCTTAGAGTATTGTTTCTCTGTGTGGAGCCCGCAGTACAAGGAACCGCAGATCTAATTGAATCTGTTCAGAAGCAATTTCTTGTCTTTGCCCTTCGGAATTTAAACAGGGATTCTAATAGATTCTTGCCGAGATACCGAAATAGTCTTAAATTTATTGACCTTCCGTCCCTACATCATCGGCGAGTTTGTAGTGGGGTGATCTTCGTCCACAAGCTCCTTCTTGGTCTTATCGACTCTCAAATTATATTAGGTAATGTTGATATTGCTGTCCCTACAAGATTTACTCGTCCTTTCCGTCCTTTACGTTTGCCTATATGTAAATCAAATTATGCTCAGCACGACTGATTTAGAGTTTTATGTAATAATTATAATGCTGCGGACCATATCTTGTGTGACCAATCCCTCGAGAGTATTACAAATAATATTTACTGGTTCCTAGAATCGTCTGAATTGTAATATTGTTTATGTTAACTGTTTAAAAACCATTTTGTTTAGAATTTAAGTACTACGCTAACAGATATTTGTTAAGCTAAGCTAAATTAATAAAAAAATATTTCTGGCTAATACAGCAAAATATGGGTAATACAGCAAATTATTTATGAAAAATAGTGAAAATATTGACAGTTAGTAAATAATTAATAGCTGAAGAAGCAAACAATAAAATGTTTTCTTTATTTTATACCTAATAAGTACATTAATAAATGAAAACAAAACCATTACCTAGTTTTCTTAAAATTAGACCTGAAAGTTGCTCAAATTTCCTAAAAATTTTGTGTTTTGTTGAAAATGAAAAATTTGTCAACTTTGATACGGTATATCTTAAAAAAAAATGTAGGCTATTAACATTTTGTATTTGTAATCTGTGAACAATTACCTATAAGATTTGTGTATTAAAAACATCGAATGCGAACATACATTTTTTGATTTTTGCAACGCCGCACTGTGGTTCATTTTCCAAAAACTCGTTGCAAAAGTCGGATTTCGTGTTGTTAAATTTAGCAACTCTTTTGATACCATTCAATTAGGAATTGATCAAGCTATTCAAAACCAAAATATTACAATTTCCAATTTTTTTTAGTATTTACAATCGCTGCTTAAAGTTTGACAAATTTTCTGTAGTTGCAAAAAGGTAAAAAAAAAAAATCGATAGATTTTAATTCATTCTTCTAAAAAAAGTAGTTAAGCTCAAAGAAAATAAAATATTTTTCTGTTAAAAGGAACCAATTTTAAACCTGAATTAAAAAGAAAATAGAAATTTTTTTTGCACTTCTATTTTGTTTAGATATTTAAAAAAAGTTATTTTGTTTCTTATTTTAGATTTTTAGTGGAAAATAAAATAATCAGCCCATATTTTGCCGAGCTCTAGATAATACGAAATATTAGTAAATCAAAAAAATAAACCATTGCTACAATTGTGCGCATTTCAAAATTTTGATATTTTTCCTTTTCAATCTATGCTGCTAAACTGGCACTACGTAGTCGCCCAGTATAGCACACTGCGGGGATGTGGCGTAATAACTTTATTACTTTGAATTTTAGGTAGTTAGCCATGAACAAACATCTTAATTGGGCATAGAAAATATTTTTAAATTTTTTGGCTTTAAATAAATTAATACAAATATACAATTGAAAAAAATACAAAAACATTTTGGTTTTTTTAAAACAATTTTCGATATTGTCGAATAAGGCAACCATTTCAGGTGAATACTCCAGTTTTAAAACCGGAATGGATCTCGCGTGTCTTAGGGCAGAAATTTTGGGATCCGAGGAAGCTAATAACATGCAAAACAAGTCTTCATTTTGTTCCTTTCGAAAAAACTTGCAGGTATTCGCGTATCTATACCTCTTGTACTCATTGTTCTTGGTCTCTTGCGCTTCTTCCGATAGTTCGCCCATTGGAAGAGATTGAAACTCGATGATGTCTTGCCCATGATCAAGAATCCTATGTACAGTTGGTGTGAGCAATTTACTCGGATATCGCTCCTTCATGAGAATTGCTGTTTGGGCGGCATACTGCCCGAACAATTTTGGATCTATTTTTTCTCGGCAACTGAAAACATTCAGAATAACTTGAACTCTCTTAAAAATTTCGGAATCTATTCCAGTAATGCGAGCAGTTATTTCAACATTATTGAAAAACCTTCTGTAAGTGTTGCCGTCATTGGTATTTCCAAAACCTTGTTTGGGCTGGTCAACCAAAAATCCTAACTCCTTGCGAAAATCTTCTTGAATTCTTTTGTTGGCATCAGTTTCCTTAACTTGGTTTTCAGGCAAAGTGTAAACCAGCTTCAAAAAGAATTTCATGAATCGAATCCAGGCATGTAACGGAGAAATACCATATTCGTAATTATGAGCAGACGCAACAGTACGCTGACAAATTATGCAAGTTTTCGTTGATTTTGTGTTAGTAATTTCATTTACAACCTTTCCATCGATCATAGTTAAATAGAACTCGTGCTGGATGAAAAACTTCTTGTTTTGGACATTGACATTAATATATTTATTTGAGTTCTTATATCATCTATTGTACTGTTTATAAGTTCAGGGGTTTCCTTAGCATATTTGAACATCACAGGTCTGTAGTATTAAGTAGATCATGGACGGGGGTTTTTCCAATGCTCTGCTAAGTTCGATTTTAATCTTAATGGAACGATGGAGACCATAAACATATGTGCTACTGCAACTGTAGCCACTATATTGCCTTTGATCCTCTTGCTTTCTTTATTGTAATTTATTGATAAGGCCGTAGATAGGCTTTCGGTCAAAATACCCGTAGTAGCTTCCATAAGTTTTCTTTTCTTTGTGAATTGCTAAGACTCATCCACGGAAATTGCTGGCTGTGAATTGAATGATGAATTTTTAGACGTAGTTGACTTCTCAATCGGATCATCACCAAAAATATATGTTCTTTGAAGCCACGATTCGTACTTGATATTAAATCATTCTTTATTCTGTTTTTGGCCATTCCACTTGTCTTTTAAGCTTCTTTAAAAGTGTTTTAACGAATCCTCGTGTTTAGTTATGTTTGAAAAACTGATCACATTGCACACAGCTAACACAAATTACTTATCATCACAGCATTTTAAAAATATATCAAACATATCACAATAAGACAGCTCCATTTTACGTTCAATTTTTACTTTCACCTTTACTTTCATGTATAAGCTTTACTCATTGGTTTAAACACGACTCCATGACTAGCAATATAAAATTAGTTGGGCATTATCAAAGCTTTACTCTAAGCATAATAAAACATAGTTACATATGTAATACATATTATGTATTAATGAATGTACTCGTATGGTTAGAATTATAGTGCACCTGCAGCTTTCCCTGTGGCTTAGTGCACTAATGTGCAGATCGAATTGATGGTAACAACAAATGTGGGCTCAACTACCGGAAAAGATTTTTATTTTATTTTTTAATTTACTTCAAATTTTTTAAATTGATTGATTCGTATAAAAATTGCATTATTTCAGTAAAAAATCTAAAGTTTTAGTTTGCCGAATTAATTACGCCTCTTTTGGTGGGTGTTACCTAAAAAACGTACTACCTAAATTTTTTTGGAGATTTGTGAATTATTATAAAAAAAGAATTAAGTAGATACCTTCAATAGATCAAAAGTTATTAATTTTGCAACGTGTTTTGAGAAAACGAGCCACAGTGCGCCGTTTGTTCTAGAGGCCCCATAGTGCGCCGATCATAGAGAGTTGCCAGACAGTTGGAGTTAGATTCTAGAGTTGTCGCGCCGCAATTGAAATGTTTTAATTATTTTTTTAATTAGCTATCAATAATCAATTTGTTTCCAATCAATTAAATAATAATAAATAATATAAGAAAAACCTTAAAACCCATTTTTCTGCTATGAGTTACGTAAACAAGTTGTTAAGCCAACTCGTGAATACTCTTATCTTGGAAGGTAACGAAAGATGAAAGAAGTAAGTCTCAAAAAGGTTTCGGAAACTGCTTAAAAAAATAAAATCCCTAGGAGTTCTGTGGCACGTTGTTTTTACCCGGTACCCATAGGATAAAAGGGTATAGTAAGTTAGTGCCAACCGAGAATGTATGTAACAGGCAGAAGGAAAAATCTCCGACCCTATAAAGAATATATATTCTTGATTAGCATCACCAGCCGAGTCGATTTAGCCACGTCCGTCTGTCCGTCCGTCCGTGTTGGTAAACAGATCTCAGAGGAGATCAAGTTTGTTTTAAAATTGGTCTGTTTTTTATGATTTTCGGGGGCTGAAGTGGACGTTTCGTTATATAAGCTATAGTCGTGATATTCGGTTTAAAGTGAAAGATAAAATAAATGAATTTGCTTAGGATACGTTTTCTGGAAATTTGAGTAAAATCGGATTATAAGCATAGGAGTTATTAATCGATAAAGTTCCTGTGTATGCATCTTCTTCTTCTATGTTGAGAGTGCACGTGCGTTTTGCCCAACTTGTTCCTAGCAACATTTGTCTGTTTAATGTATTGCTCAACATGTTTCTAGCAACATTTGTCTTAATTTGCAATCATATTCATTGTTGCATACCCATATGCTATTCAATTTCAACCACAATGCTTTGGGTACTGGGTATCTCACAGTTGGTCAAACTCGACTGTAGCTTTCCTACTAGTTTTCTTTTAGCGAATTGGTTTTGAAAACATTTCAATTTCGCCAGCGCAGAGTGGTCGGGCTTGTATGGGCCGCGGCCATAAGTACTTTTAGATGTGCTATCGCTATGAAACTTTCACCAAAAATCTATAAAAATATTTTAAATATATAGTAAAAAAATTGACCCGAACGTATCACTATATCTCGGCCCTAACAGCTAAAATTTTCAAAATTTTCAATTTCGCACTTTCACTCCCATTTCTCCTAAACTAATCTGTTTTTGAAGAATCTTAGTATGCAGTTTCAGAGAGGTTAACAATACTTTTCGATTAAGATATAAATGGTTCTGATCGGACTATCGTAGTAGATTTTCAATTCTACGGCTGTATATAGTAGTCTCCTTGCGCACCACAGTCTCGGTGCTCATCGTCACTACGTGGACTGCCGTCCACAGTGATATAGTGGTCCGATCTTAATGAAATAATTCAAAACCTTAAATTCAAAAACCTTAAAAAACCGCTATATCTTGAAATTTATAAAAATACGTCGAAAAACAGAGAAGTTCTAATTTTTGTTTCATTAATTTTTCAAACATTCCTATGGCAACTACTTATGAGATATAGTGGTCTGATTTCAGCCGTTCTGACATAAGTATGTACTAACTGCAATAGAAAGAAGACTAGTTTTCGTAACAACGAACAGACACACGGACAGAAAGAAGGACAGACAGATGGACAGACGGACAGATCGACTCGACTGGTGATGCTGATCAATAATATATATATTTTATAAGATTGGAGATGCTTCCTTCACTGCGTTGCAAACTTCTGGACTAAATTATAATACCCTGCAAGGGTATAAAAACAGCACCCCTTTTAGATAAAGCTGCTGAAAATAAATGAGGTAAGGTTGCATTTTGCAATGCCACATGTGCAGCTGCATGTTGCTGCAGCTAATAATAAATAATAAGATAAGTACTTCTCTTGGGGGCAACCGGGGGAAAACACTTAAAACTTTACCTAAACTTTGTAATGCACAACAAATACGAACTAAAAAAGACGCACTTCTTTAAAAATATGTACACAAGACACAACACAAGTAATTTATATATTTATTTGTATAAATAAAGAATATACCGTTATGAACAATATTTCTTGGAGTCGTATTTGGATACCCGTGTTTTATGATTTTTTTTACGTTTTTAATTTGGTGTGTTGCACTGCACTGCTGACAAATTGCAAATTCGTAAACACGTTCTCGCACTTTCCGTTATATTTTTTAGAAAGTCCCATTAGAAATGCCAAACAAACGGTATTGTGTCGTTAATTGAACAATCAGCTGATCGAAAAAGTGCTTTCCGCTGGAATAGTTCAAGATCAATTTTTATATATATGGCAGCGACCACTTTGTTATGAGCCCGAGCTAGGGTAGCTTTTTAACTGAAACTTAGCTTGAATTGCAAATGTCCCACAACAAAGTGACATAAAGTGATTAAACAGTTGACTTTGATGTTTTGAAATTCAAGCCGAGTGCTAAATGTGTTTTGTAAATTATTATTTGTTTTAAAGCTAGAAATAGTTTATTATAAACATTAAAATGAAAATACGAACTAGATTGATCTACTGATATTGAGAAATAAACAGCAATAGACCAACGAATCAACTATTTTTTTTTTTCCTTTTGCAAATTAGATCCGATTTGATGTAGAAAAGGGCAAGGGTATAAAAAATAGTGTGAATTCAAATTTTATTGGTAAACTTATAAATGCTTTTCCAAAATTATTTATAGAAAGTGAAGGAAACCCAGCGTCGCAGGACAATATTTTTCCAAAAAATCGCGCGATTTAGGAATAGAAATGTTTGCCTGATATAATTATATTGATTTTTTAAGCATTTTACTAGTATTTACATAATAATAACACATTAAACAAATTTTTGGGTGTTATTTCATTTTTTGGTGACTTATTTCATAAGAAAAAGCTCGCCAATTAAAAAATTATTTAAAATATTAATATTAACAAAAAAATCGCAAAAAACCCTGTCACGGTTCGAACCCACGACCCATTGCGCGACCTACAAAGCCTGGTTTTGCTGCGTTTTGGGCTTGCCTTAAAATTTCAACCATACATCTAATATGTCAAATGTGTAACATCCGATTAAATTCCTTATTTCATATAATTAACCGAAATACACGATATTCTGCCTGTCTGTTTGTCTGGAACAACGGAAAAATGTGTATAGATAAAGAAAATATTGTAACTGGCAGGCAAAAAGGGGTAATCTTCAAGGGTGTGCAAAGTGGGGTTTCCGCAATGCCCAGAAATTTTTTGGCCGAGCCATCAATAATTCTAAGAGGCTTGCGGCTTCATTTTGAATACGAAAAAAATATGGTTAATACTCGTAAATAATAAACAAGCAAGAAAAAGGATAAAGCTTGGCAAAGAGCTGGGGTTTGCTGGCGAAAGTGGAAGAGGGTAGGAGGAAAAAGGACGCCGGCAGGCAACTAACTGTTTCTGGCAGTTGACTTCCTTCAAAATAGAAATTAAGTATGTAGCAATAGAAAAATATGTAGAACAGAACTGCAAATAGAGAAAGGTCGAGGAGGTTTTGCTCAATATATAGATATCTGAGCAAGTTTATGGGTGTGTGCGGCAGGGAATTATGTTTTGGAGGACAACATCTTGTGAGGAAGTTTTGATGGCAGCAGAGAGGAAATATAATTTACCAAGGCAATTCCAAATGTCAGTCACTCAAATAGAAGGAAAAGGGAAGTGGATGAACACAGGGAAAATCAGGAAGGTACAACATACATTATGTTACGTGTCTATGAAACCCAAACTTACTGAAATAGAGGCTCATTGTGATGATAACAAAAATTAATCTCTTTTTTTCTTTAAAATCCTACAATTAATTCCTTACACAAATAAAGTCTTGTATCTGGAAATTCATTTTTTCGATCCACTTATTATACCCGGTACCCATAGGGTTCAAGGGTATTATGATTTAGTGCCAACCGAGAATGTATGTAACAGGCAGAAGAAGGCATCTCCGATCCCATAAAGTATATGTATTATTGATCAGCATCACCAGCCGAGTCGATTTAGACATGTCCGTCTGTCCGTCTGTCCGTCCGTGTAAAACAACAGACCTCAGAGACTATAAGAGCTAGAGTTACCAAATTTGGTGACAACATTGGAATCTGTTGCACGCAGATCAAGTTTGTTTTAAAATTTGGACACGCCCACTTGCGCTCTCAAAAATCATACAAAACGTTAAATAAGCTATATTCGTTATTTTCGGGCTAAAGTTAATGATACAATTAATAAATAAAATAAAATGGACGTTTCCTGAAAATTTCAGTAAAATCGGATGATAAACATGGGAGATATTAGCAATAAGGTTAGAATTTTAACACACTGCCCTAAGGCACTGCTGTTGCAAGCTGTAGCCGACAGGTGGCGCATTCGAGCCTTGGCCGTGCGATATAATGGCGCCAATGTATGTATGTACAATGTAGTGTCTGTACATTTTTAAATTGCCTTTTAGTGTGAAGCGCAAACGTCTAGGTACCGGGTATCTCACAGTCGAGCACAGTCGACTGTAGCTTTCTTACTTGTTTTTTTTTTTGCTGCATGCGAAGTTACGAAAGCAGGTTTAATCCATGAAATATAGTTCAGAAATTATACAGCATTAACCAACTATTATATTCTATTATATTAAAAAACAAGAAAGAAAGCTAATTTCGGTAAACCGAAGTTTGTATACCCCAGTCTGCATTGAAAATCGATCCAATTTTGTAAATTTTACATCGACCGAACGTTAACATTCTTTTACATTTATTTCGCCATCATTCCTATGGCAGCTAAAGGATATAGTGGTCCGATTTCGGCCGTTCCGACGTACTACATATACTGCGTGCTAAAGAAATAAGATTATGCTGAATTTCACCCCAATAGCTCAAAAACTGAGAGACTAGTTCGCGTAGAAACCGACAGACAGACAGACAGACGCACATGGCTAAATCGACTCGGCTGGTGATGGTGATCAAGAATATATATACTCTATGGGGTCGGAGATGCCTCCTTCACTGCGTTGCAAATATCATGACAATATTACCATATAATACCCTTTGCAAGGGTATAAAAAACAACCAATTGTTTAAATTCAATTCGCGTCGTCTTTTAACCCTCCGTTGTACACCCGGGACTGGTCAGACCTTTTTTGACTTTGAACGTAAATTTAACACATTTCTATTATAGGTAGCGACTTGGCCTTCCAGGTAGCTTCCTAAAATTTAATTCTCTATCGATTTACGCATACGCGGATTTAAAAAGGATCCTAAAACAGGACGAAAGAAAGGTTTTAAAAAGTTACACCTTCGGATGTACACCCGGGTCTGGCTGGACCCCTATACAAAATGTATGGAAACATATGGAATATAATGTATTTTTACTATGCTATCTGGTTTTTTTATTATTTATTATGGCAAATCTATATTCAGACTATTTCAAAAGGTCATTTGGATTGATATGACTAGCACTGAGCTCGATGCATTCATCGGTATTCTTTTGGCTATGGGTGTAACACACAATAATATGCAGAAAGCGGGAGTTTTCTATACTATAATCCACAAAAAGCCGGTGTCGATTGTATGGATCAAATGGTCACGCATTTCACATCAAAACGGCCAACAAGTCGATGGACCTTGGCTTTCTTTTGCAACATGTTGGATGTCATGGCATTGGCAGCGTTTTGTATTTGCAAGGAACTTGATGGGCTCAGAAAAAGTGATGCGAGACGCGATTTTCTGACGAGTGTATCGGAAACATTGGTCCTTGCAAACATCGAAAATCGTATGAATAATAGAACAAAAAATGACAAGACAAAAATTGTATTTCTTCACAAACCCAAAAATGTTTCTCTATTATTTTTGCTTCTGTAGGTAGCTCAATACATGCCAAAACCAATGAGAGAGGAAAGAAATTCAAAAAATATAGTGCGATGCTTATAATTGACCTCGCATATGCCATATATTCCCATACAAATGGAGGTAAATACATAGGGGTCTGGCCAGACCCGGGTGTACATCCGAAGGTTTTAGAAAAGGTGTACAACGGAGGGTTAAGTAAGCTACAGCAGTATAACGAGCTTAATGTAGATTTAATACTTAATAATATGAACTTAGACTAGGTAGTATAATTTTATTACTATTTAATTTAAAAAGTGTAGTTTCGGGTGTTATTTTTATTTAATTCTTTTTCAAAAGTTTCGAACACATAACGCCTAACATTATTTTGTGCTTTCCGCTCATTATGTTAATGTTTTCGCGCGCGCGTTTTAAATTGGCTGTTAAATTTTGCGCATGTGCTAAGTTTCTGTTAATTATAGAGAGTATTACAATATAATATTCATATACCGGCAGGCTCCGGGTTTCACTTTTTTTTTCGTTTTCGTTTTTGGGCGAAAACGTACGTTTTCGTTTTAGGTGCTCCGGTTTTCACAAACTTTTTGTCATCGTTTTGTTATCGAAATATTTAATGGTTTTTATTGCTCAAACAGATGACTTGGATGTTTTGAGAAGTAAACGGAATGCCTTTACTCTTTTTAATTGTTTGTTTTAAAGCTAAATACAGGCATAAATTGTTTATTTATCGGTCTAAGAAGGCTGCCACCCTTTGATGGTATGACTTTTATACCTTTTTTATTGGTTAAAATTCCACTTAAACATTAAAATAAACTGGTTTATTTAATTAAACCTTATTTAATCCTCCTTGAACATTATTAATGCCCACCTTTTAATTTTAGAAGCATTTAGACCAAATTGTTTTGTTCCACCAACAGTACGGCAGCACTGTCAAACAAAACGAAAGTTGCTGTTGCCGACGGCAAATATTTTGTTCGCAAATTTGAGGTGGGGTCAGAAAAGAATTATTTAAAAAGTAAATACAAATTAGATTGATCTACTGATGGTGTGAAACGAACATCAATAGACCAAGGAGTCAACTATTTTTTTCCTTTTGCAATTAAGAACCGATTTGATGTAGAAAAAGGCATTTTACTTTTCATTTCGACAACGAAAACGAGAGAATCTTGTGAAAGTGAAAACCGGAGCCTGCCTGTATATCTTATAGCTGCAATAGGAATGATCGGAACAGTAATAAAAAAACAATTATATCCTTTCCTTTCAACGTA
>VNJO01005250.1:0-38643 GCA_008042535.1 Drosophila tani | reverse complement strand
AGAATTTGTAATTACCTAGATGTGTAGTCGGGCACATTCAGACTTTCGGAACAAATTTGCCTCGCAGATAAATCTGTAACCCCTGCACAGGCCTTCCTAATTTGGTTTCCTCTGGTTACTTATCAAATCCCTCATTGACCTCAAGCCTGGTGAATTACCGCATTTTGAGGTGAGGCAGGACAACATAGAATTGAAGCTTGGGGTAATAACTGAACGGGCTGAACGGCTGTCCGGGTTGAAATGAAGCCCGCTCGGCACTGACAGAGCCTGGGACATGGACGCACTAATTTGCATAAGGCCGGGGCTGGCAGATGGAGTGAATGTTGTAATTTAATTAGCTGCCACTTCCACTTCACTCAGTGGTTGGTATCAGTTGTTGCAACCTAATTGAAATTACCTGCGCTAATAAACGAGGGCGCAGGTGGGGCGCGTGGCTTGGCTGTGAACTGCATTTGTCTGCCATAGATCTTCGATTAAAATTCCGCCAGAGTCGAGCTTCGAGTTTCTCGCACACATAATTGGAAAGCGCTTTTGACGGGTCGAAGCATCGACTGGGCGGGCCATCAATCAAACGCTTAGCGAGTACATCAATCGCGGGACTGCTCCATAGTGCGAGTGTGCGCGGATAAATCACGGGAGCGACGGGCTTAACTACGTTGCCATCGCTACTGTTATCCGAAACTATTCATCAAAGGTCTGGCCAAATATTCGGCAATTGCCAGGGCTGCCAGCGCTTTGGCCAGCTTCGATTCGAGTCTCCTCCGCAATTAGTTCTTCCAAACCCGGCACCCCAGGCGTCCGTCGAGGTGCCCATTAAATTATCATAGAAATTCAATTATTCCCCGCCGGAGCGGGGAAAAGGGAACATTTTTTAATGGCCCGCTCGTAAAAATTCCGGCATTCGGTCAGGTGAGCAATCGATCATAATACAATTTTTGATATCGTTGTTAAGCCCGCGGCGCGCATAAAATTCACATTATACTAAATATCTAATGACCAGAAAGTATGCAAACCGAAATTTATATGCTTGCGGACGCCTCGAAATTGCTGCAGCGTGCTCCATTAGCAGTCGACCCGGGGAGTATAGAAGTGGATGTGGATGCAACGCTGAACTTTCATCGCTTCCCTCGCGGAGAGCTCAGCTCAGCGCCGAGCGCCGAGAAGTATGCTATTAAAATTATACCTTGCTAAAAGGCGAAATTACAAGCAAAGTTAACAAGAGCGACTGCCTCATAAAAGTTTTCCATATTAATGAGCTACCCCCCGAAAAAAGCCACCCCGTGCGTACATCGAGCGCATTAAAACTGGCGAAGCGGCGGAGGGATGTCGGGGTGCGGATTGGGTGGATTCTGCGGTTGGTGACCATCTCCTGAGGGTGTCACTGACTGAGCCGGGTAATGGAGTTGAGTGAGTTTTCATAAGCCATTTAACGGTCTACAAAGCTGCTGTTGGCCACAATTTTCCAGCGAGAGATGGTCAGAGACAGCGACAATGTTGATTGGCTCTGAATGGAGGCCATCAACACATTGAATAGAATAAAGTTTGGTGGGTGCCATTCCGGTGAAATTTATGCATTTTAATGGGCTCCTTTAGAAGGGCTCCCAGTCTTAAAACCTGAACTAGACAAGAAAGTTTGCTATATATAAGATAACTTAATGTAGAGAAATTCCATTTAAATACAAATTGAATAAATAATAAGTCATTTTTTTAAATATTCCAGTTGGTTTAATATAATTAAAAAAATAACCTTTTCAAAAAAAGTAAGACCCCTTATTTTAATTATTTGAAGTACTTTTCATTAGCAATTTAAGATGTCGACGGCTTGCAATAACCAATAAAGCGAAGGATTTGTTTTTTAATTGGCAGCCAGTATTCATTTTTAACCTTTGCCCATTCTTTCCTTCTTCCAAAGTAGTCCATTATCTGTAATTACAGACCGCGATGAAAAAATATATATACGTACTTATGCCGTAAGAGCACTTGACTTTTCTGCCACTATTTTCCCTTAATTTATCAATTTTTCTGGGCCCTGACAGTAAGTGAGAAGAGGGATTTTATTCGGCTTTCACAAGCAGCGTACACACAAGCAAATTAAGGCAGACTTCCGTACTTATATTTCGCCCCAACACGTTGGATATGTGTTTTCAATATAAAACGCCGACAAGGTTGCCATTTCCCCGATGCCGAAGGATCCGCGCGGGATGCTTCTCATACGTTGGCTGCTATTTAAGCAACGTAACTTAAAATAATCGCACTCATATATAATCCGAGGCATGCAACTTTCAGATCCCGTGCCAATGCCACACACACTCCCGTCCCCGTCCCGTGTGTATATATACCTATATATATATATATATATTTGCTGCTCCTTAGCATAAGTAATAAATGTACTACGCCGCATGAGAGAAATCGCTTGGAATGGCAGGAAAATAAATTATCGAACTTCGATTTCACTACTCGTCCTTTCAGGACGTCGCCTCCGCTCCTCCCGCCTTTGCCTGCTCTATTTTCATTTTGTATTTTATGATTTTGTGCGCTTTTCGGTCTAAGGTTATAAAATTGATACGTAAAGAGAAAGAAATTTTAGCTGAGTTCGATTTCTCGGCCGCCTCTTCTCCTTTCATGGATAGTTTAAAGGAAAATTCAACTCGAATAACACACATGTATGGGTGTTTAATGTGTGGAGTAACCAGATACCCCCAACATCGGGGGTGTTTGCCAGTTTAGGGCCTTTCAGGTTAGGCAAATATTATTATTTGCCTGCGCATTGGATTTCAATTTGAGCTTTGTCCGGCAAGGTCACGTCGCTAAGCGTTTCCACAACATATAGCACACATAGTACGGCTTAGTGAGAGCGTATTTTTCACAAATTGAACAATTGAACCGAGGAGCCAGCTCAAGGCTAACAAATTGAACGATGTCGCCTGCAGTCGACGAGTCGAGTTCAATTTGTGCTGCAAACTAACGCGAACCACACTGGTCTACAAATTCGACTTGACGATAAATTGATTTTTTAATGATAGGACGATCTTTGTTTAGAATAAATTAGGCCCTGAAAAAATATTGGTAATGGAGAATTGAGGGCTAGAAACTCAAAAAAAAACAATTGGCCTTACACATATAATATTGAATTGAAGTCGAGGGAAGTCGTGAAATTAAAAAAATCATTTGGAGTGCTGCAAAAGTCACGAAGGTTTCAAAATCACTTTAAAAAGTGTCTTAAATTATGCTATTAGATGTGTTACAAGTTTTCACTGCATTTTGAATATATTGCATACTTTTAGACACTTTTTAAAGAGATTTCAAAACTTTAGTGATTTCTGTGGCACCCCTAACTATCTTTGGCTGTACCATCGTATCCGAAGGTGATAAATTACGGAAAAATGACAAAATATCGTGATTCTTTAGATGGGTGGTCCTATGTTACCTATGTCCTATAGGACAGATATGTTTCATCTCGTATTCATATATTAAATACTCCTTAATAATTTTAACTACTCAAAGTAAAATTATTTTTTGATCTATTGACTACATAGGCTTGCACTTGCGTTCAATGACCCCGCTGAGCTCGTTAAGAAGGGAGAACAGTTTTCGTGTGGACTAGTGTCACTGCCTCTGTGGATGCGCTCGTCTGTGTGGGTATCCGTGTGAGTGTGGCTTTGTGTGTGGCTGGGTCATGTCAAGCAAACGTTCAACACCGTCTCATTAATCATGCTGGCCACACACACACTCTCTCGCAGAGACAACATGTGGCCTCTTTCTTTGTGTCTCTGCGGGCTGCAGCTCCCCCGCTTAGCCCACTCTTCCCGCCCTTCCCGCTCCTTCCGCTCCAGCTTTTGCTTTTTTTGATTAAAATTCAACTTTTGACTCTTGCATTGTAATGGCTGACATCATTTGCTTGCCACTGCTGACCACCTGTGCCAGCTCCTGGCTGGCGCACAGACAGACACACCGAGTATTAGCGGGCGGGGCGGGATAACGCTTTGTGTAACTTTCTCAGTTTGGTAATCTCTTAACGCAAACAAAAAAGCGAATCTGTGTTGGGTGAATTGCAAAATACGCTGCCCTTCCACCAACTTGTTCGTGTGAAAGGGAAAAATTATGGAACGAAAGCATAAAAATACCAAATTAATCATAGGACTAGATATTAACGAATATAGTAAGGTAAAGTCCGCTTTTCAAATAGTTGCACAGGTAATATCTTTTGTTTCTATGACATTCAACATTTTTGTAATAAAATAATAGACTTCTGAATCATTTCTTACAAAAACTCACGGTGTAAAAGTCTTGTTATTTGGGACCTCTTTACTTTTTGATCCGGCTCAAAGGACCAATTACACTTCACAATAACATATTTTATATGATTTTCAAAATGTTTTCATCAATTCTTAACAACCTATATTTTGTATAATTTTTATACTTATCACATTCGCTCTAATAATTAATATGCACATTATTAACCAATCATTCTCAATTAAAATATACGTTGCTCAATTGTTTAATTTGGCCCCATTAATTTACATATAAACACGCTTAATTCCGCTTGCCTCATTTAACACGCTGACAAATATAATAATAAAATTGATTCAAATAAAAAACTTTACAATGATTCATTGTTTCAAATTTATTGGCAAACTGAAAATTGAGTTGGGCTTCTCTCAACCAAATCGAGTTTTATTAAAACCATTTCCCTCAATTCGTTATTATGAGTGATTTTATTCAAACTCACTCTGTTAGCGGATGAACTCCTTGCGAGAGGCACTTCTAAAACACACGGTCTGGGAAAGTTTTCCATTTGATTCATTCGCTCAGTTCTTTCTGTTACGGCTCTTGTTGTTGTGGCCAAACATTTTTAACTTTCCGCCTGCCGCGTGATATTTTCGGGGCTCGGCGCATTCATTTATTTAAAAAAGAAAACCTTTTCATATAAAGAATTCATTTCGGTTGCCTACTTTCGGGTCGTGGCGGGGTCCGGTCCGGCATTGTTCAGCTGTCACGTCCGTCATCAGCATCAGCATCAGCTGTCGGCCCGGGCCCGGGACCGGGACTGGAACCTGGAGCCCGGACCCTGTTTGGACCTACGTGCTGCGAGCCCTGCGGGAGAGTGTTTATGTGCGGTTCTAATGTTTTGCCGGCTTTCATTACATGCATTCACTCCTGGCTCACTCAAATTGCCATCAGCGGCGGACGAGATCTGTGCCGTTTGCATTTGACAAATGACAAACTCCGCTGGCCTTGGACACACGCCGCCGAAAACTGCTAATGATGTCATTAATTTTGCACAATTTTTAATGCGTTTGCAATTGGTTTTTTTGTGGCCCGTCTCTTTTTTTTTTTTTTTTGCTGCGCTAAAAGCCTCTCCAAATGTTTGTGATAGAAATTGCACAAAAAGGATTCGCTTCTGGCTATTTTATTTTTGCCAGCAGTGTGGGTAAACGAAGGAAAAAGCATTTGCCAAGCAAATACAAGGCAGCAGCGTCAAATTTGCTCTGCAGCAATGCAAATGCAGCAACAGAAGCTTCCTGACTGGCACTTTGCCCCCTGGGCTAACGACTTTACCCCCGTTCTGACACTGCCAATGGCAATGGCAATGGCAGCCGCAAAATATTTGCGCTAATTGAGATAAAATACAATTTAATGGGCAAGTGGAGAGGGAGTCTCCCCGGTTCTATTACTTTCGCACTGCACGGCCAAAAATAGTGATCAAAAGTGGGGATTGTAATCGCTTTTTCCTCACTTCTAATAATGCGACTGTCAGAGGATATTAAAATTGCTGGCGACCGTGACAAAGGGCAAAAAAACATTGAAAATGTCAATTAATGCTAGAAAATAAAATTATATTTTTTAATTACTACATACCACAAATGTTTCTTAAGAGACTTTAGATTCAAGTGCTCACACCCATAATTATATTATTTTGTAGATAAAAGTAATCCTCTGATGTGAACTTATTTGTACAAGAACTCTTAGATACAGAAGATAAAAGCTAAATTTAAGAGATTTATCTAAAAAAGAACATCATCAAGCCCTAAAACCCATCTCAGATCCTTTTTCCAGTGTGCTGCTGGACATACTTTCATCAGACCCAAATTATCGAGCTGAATTCTTGGTGCCTGCAATTGCGAGCCAGGGAACGTAATATCTCTTACCAGTATTTGCAATTATTTGGCGTTGGGTCCGCCCCCTTTTCCTCCTCGCTCGGCGATATCCTCTTGGCCACATTAACCAAACCTCATCGCTCAATGTGTCAATTTTCGAGGCAGGACACTGAGCTGGGCCAGAGGAAGGGCCGAGAAGAAGGAAAGAAGGAGATGTTGATGTAGCAGCTACTGCAACCAGATGTGGCAAAACAAAAGGCAACATCAGCCAGCGCACAGACACAGTTTGCCAATGACAAGCAAGCCGAAGACAACACAGCACAACAACTGAAAATTGACTGCATTTTCCCCATCTTTGTTTGCACAATTTTCAATATGCATTTTCCTGCAGCTGCAGCTGGAAAAAAAAACATACACACACACAAAATGACAACAATAAACGGAGAGTTGAGCAACAATGAAGCCGTTTGCCTGTCTTGTTTCATATCTCTGGAAAACTGTGGCAAACATAACTTCCGCCCCTCGATTCCCTGAATCGCTTAACCGCAGAGCTAAAAACTGGCAAAACGAATGGCAAAACCAATTGCTGCGAATTGCGGTCAACAGTTTTGATTGTTTTTGTGGCCAAGCCAAGGGTGCTCAGCCTATGACCATCCCTAGCGCCAATGCCCACCGCCCACCGCCCCTTGCTAACTGCTGTCTTTCGGTGGTAAACAATGCCAGTGAAACACTCACATTGCCGCAGCTGGCAAGCCGGCAGGCTGGCAGAACGCGAGCACTCGAACAGGAATCAAACAGAAACAGTCGGAAATTCTCCAGTTTTCGTTATGCACTTACAATCAATTTGCGGCCATAAGTTCAGCTGCCACGCCCAGGCGGAGCCAGGAGCCTCCGCCCCCCGCTTTTTGACGCATCTTGTGCACGTCTGTGCGAGGCAAATAAAACCAGGGCGAACCCCAAAAAAAAATCCAAACCCGAAATCGAACGAGAAAAAACATAGCAAACATAATGGCGACGCTTTACAACCCTTTGCTGCAACAAATAAAAATTTATGACTCTGCCAAGAGCGGAGCCAAAGTAATGTGTATGCTTATGGCTGAGGAGCAAATGGTGTAAGAAATGGTGCGAAATAAAATATTGGCTAATAATCGCATGATAATGCCGGAGGATTTGGTCCGCCAGTGGAGGAGGCCGGCCTGCGGCAAAAGTTCTCACTCATTCACTCGGGGGACACGTTGCGTATACGCAATCCATTCTCCACTTTTGCGGGCAGTTAATAATGCTTTGGTTTATTGAGGGAAGGCGGTGGGCGGTGGCCGAGGCAGCATTAATAATGACAACTCGTTTATAGCCGCATCAAAATGGAGCCCAAAGCCCAGCACTCAAACTCGCCCTTCGCGCTTTATCCTAATTGCACTGGAGTCCCTGAAGCCTGGGAAAAGCTCGTGTGTGTGTTAAAGGACGAGGACTGAAGACGAGTGTGTACCTCCGTGTGTGCGGGTGTGGGTGTTTGTGTTTGCGTGGCCCGGCGGCAAAGGTCTGATAAGCTGGCAGTTCACAGAAAGGAAAAAAAAAAACCGGGAAGAGAGTGTAAGGAAAACATTGCAGGAGTTGCAGTTAAGTGCAGCTCCCACATCCTGCATGTCCTTGGCTTCGGCTGAGGGATCGCGTAGGCGAGGGCGAAGGGCGGCGTTCGAGTAAGTGCCTATGGTAACTACAGCCCGTAAGTGGAGTGACGTAAAAACTTATCCCAGGCCCTATTATCTCCCAGATAGGGCAAGCACCTCTGCGAGGCTGGCAGTGAACTTAAAGGAGTCTCCCACACCAGCGGCTGCAACTGAAGGATATTTTGATTTAAATATAATTTTATTTTATAAATATCCGCTCAGTTAATATTATTATCTGCTAATACAGGATGTTGCTTATTGCTTTCCTTAAGCACCCGCCAATCGATTAGGATCTTGCTAAATAATTTTATGCAAATTCAGGAACAAGTCGTACAACTTCTGCAGTCACTGTGGCAACTGCGCTAACTTCATGCCTAAAACAATTTACATCCGAAGGACTCGTAACTTTCCTAGGGTAGGATGCAAGGACTCCGCTTGCTTTCTTCAGAGACACACCGACACGGCAGATCCATCCCAGATCCGACAGAGTAACTTGGCTTCGTGGTACTGCCTTTGTTGTGGCTTCGCGGAGCGGCTGATTGCCGCTGTTGCCCCGTCATTGTTGCACTGGCGGCGCTTCGGAGGTGCAACTTTCGCCCAAGTGGCAACTTTTAACGCTTTTAGCTGTTGATAGTGGTCGGAAAAGTTGCGGGCCAACTGTTATCGCCGCGCTGCCGCCCTGAGCACGTGCAAAGGCCCTAATTATGACACAAGAACTAGTCCCTGCTCCGCTCCCTGGGAGTTGTTGGTGCCTGCCCACCAACTATTTAGCCCATAATTGTTCCAGAAATCGTTTGTTTACGCCTCACTTGCCAGGATGCCATGCCGCTTGCTTCCAAACGTGTTTCCCCCCGCATCCTTGCCCCGAGCCATGCATTTTTCATGGCATTTGTCTGAAGCATTTTTATTCCGGCCCTTCTGCCTGGTCCCAGGCACTTTAAAGTCGGTGGAGAAAGGAAAACAGAAACCAGAAAATAGAAAACAGAAAGGCAAAAAAGGCGAAAAAGCAAAAAGGCGAAAAAACAGAAAAGAGGAAAAGCGAGCACATTTCAAAAACATAAACGCACAAAATGTGTCAACCGCAATATGCTCGCTGTGTAAACAGGGCCGAGGCGGGCACATGCGGAAATCACTAAAGGCACTTCCTGCACCAGCAACAAATGCTATAAAAATCATGAAAGCAGCGCTTCAGCCCCATTCCTGGACCCGTTCCCGTTCGCCACTCACCTACAAAACACACATATAGATAAGCTAGCCACGATAAACGGGCGTTAGACCGGAGACTGGAGACTGGAGCCGAGGTCAATGGGTCGCTCCCGACGCGTCAGCCTGTCGATGTCCCAGAGGCCAGAGATGATCACGTGAAGTCAGGGGACACGACTTATCTCTTGGCCTGCCCCATTGGGATTTTGATTGAAGATCGGGCGGCAAATAATTTAATAAAAATAGGGATCCATTCAATATATACAGCGAATTTAAAGTCAATCAAAGTTGCCTTTAAGTCGAAAACGTGTGATGTTTATAGAATTATGTTCATTAAACCTTCAGCAATTTGCAGTTTCACACCCTTTCCCTTTAAATCGCCTTTAGAGCTATTATTAAATATTTTTAATAGTTTAATTATCGGAAAACAAATTTATTTTTTATGGTTAAGCTTTACAGGTCTGGTTTATTTTATTTAAACGAATTTTTATTAAGTTAATTTGTAATTTCTTTGCTTAAATTAATAATATATGTCAAGCTTTCCTTACTTCCCATAATAGAAAAAATTGAAAAGTCATACTATCACCAAGAGTAAATAATTTTTACAGAAAAGGATTCACTGATTATTATGTTACCTAGCATGAAGTTTTTAATTATAAACCATCTTATGGCATATTTTTGTATGCAGTTCTTATTAAATTCTACAAATTTTAAAACTAAACACACAAATATTTAATTTATATGAAAGTTTCTGCTTGTCTTAAATTTAAATAAAGCTCAGTAAAAGCGAACACAAAAAGATTGCACTCAGCGAGTGCCTGTTAAAGTTTACTGTCGTCAACCCGAAAGTATCCATACAGAAAGTTTCGGTCTTGGCCATTTCGTCGCATATGTTTTGTGTGCACCTCTGGCTGAGATCCTGTTTCTTTACTATTTCCCCCTTCCGCTGCCCGCAAATGTCAGCCATACTTGTCATAATGCGCACACACACATACATATGTACGGGCAAAGGCATCAAATGCCGCAACACTTTGGATCTGAGTCGGGCATTCCACATGCCACAAGCAAGCGCACACACAAGCTCAAGAGAGGGTCTCAGGACTCTGTCCGTGTGGCACATTTCAATGGGAGCTCACGCACACAGTCGCTCGCCCACGGATGGCATAGCATCTTCCCTCATTCCGGGCTCAGCCATGCAAAATATGCCAGCATTATAAAACTTCAATCTACTCTAAAGAACTTGTTTATGCCTGATTCGGATATCGACAGCCATGGAGCCGGGATAAGAGTGCGGTGGCTGGAGACGGGGCTCAATGGGATATAGAGCTAGCACGCTTTTTGACATCTTAGCCGGGCCAAAGCATTTTGCATGGCACACAATTCAGCCTCCCGTCTCGAATAGTTTGAGCTGCCCTATTTAAATCAGAAATCCGAGCCGAGATAAAATATGGATGGACTCGCTTCAGTGGCACATGAGAGCAGGTTATTCAATTCACGTAGTCAAAAAATATTTTACTATTTAGACGTTTGCAATATAAACTCTTTGAGCAAATTCCTATTTTAAAAAAATATTAAGTTATGCAAAAAATATTATTTAAAATATAGACAAAATAAAATTCAGTGTACTAAGTTCCCGAAAGAAAGAATTTTCTTCGGTTTAATATAAGATATCCGTTTTTATATTTCTTCATAAGTAAAAAGTTTAATCTAATTAAAGCTTTCGAAATAATAAAGTAAAAATACCACAATTGTAAATTCAATTATCTTCATTAATAAAGCTTGAAATTTTGTTTCTTTTGTAGTTAAGTTTAGGTTAATTAGATCGAATAGAACAATCTTTAAAACTATTATTTACATCTTGAACAAAATGTTGTATGTTATAATTCAATTATAATTGATTGTCGTGAAAACTGATTTAAGTTAACACTGATCTGGTATTTTATTTGTTATAAAACGTTAATAACCTCTTAGGCACTTATACCATTTTGTAAATTATTCAAAGATTAATTAAAAATCGGTTAATGCCTTAAAGTCCGTTAAGTTTCCTTTGGCCGAGAGCTGCTAACCTTGATTCCAGGAATAAATCGCTTGTCTCCTGCCACCTAACACACACACTAAGCTCTGATTTCCAATGTCCGATAAAGTGTGTGCGAGTGTCAGTGGGTCTGTGGGTATCTATGGATTTGCACCCCGAGAGATGGCGATCAGTGCAGTATTTACTGTTGTATGTTTTCATTTGGACTCGGGCGATGTGAGAATATCCTGCGAACCACTGCCGACAGGCAGGGCGAGAGGGAAAGCTAAGCTCGGGCAAGGATAACAGTAAAAGTATGTCTAACCACCGTAAGCTTGTTCTACTGCTACAAAGCACACATTATGTTGTGCACAAAAGGAAAACTACGGTCCGAGCCGGTCTGGAGAAGACAAAACAGCTCTGAGCATAGCACAATGTGGTTGAATTTGCGAGTAATTCCCTGTTATTATAGTATAAATCCAGAGGACGTTTGAAGCAATCCTTTGCTCAGACTTTTTAAGCTTAAAATAATATTTATATTCTGATTACTTTTGAATTTTTTATTGGGCAGATAAAATGAAAATTAAATAATAATTGAGGTCACTAAAAAGAATGCTCTCCTCTCGTTTTTATTTATATATCCGGCACCCATGGGGTAAAAGGAGCTTAAACTTAGTGCCCATCAAAAATGTACGTTTTACAATGTTTTATAGCTAAAACAGGTTATTTGGAATTTAAATCCCTCTTAGGTGACCTTCTGACTTATTGACAGGAATATTTTCCAACATTTTAAAAGTGATCCGAGCACAGTACGTTACGCCATTGCTCAGATTACCTTGCAATATGGCCTTTAAATATCGAAATCGTGCGGATATTGGATTCTTTATCTGAACAAACTCTTAATTTATAAAAATTCTTGATAAGCATCACCAGGCTGGGCGATTTCTACTACTTTCAAGAGACATCCGATTTCTGAGACTATAAAGTTAGGTGACAACATTCCGATGTATTGTAAGCACATCAAGTTTCGCTACCGTCCACACAAAACATTATTAAAGATGCATTTCTGTATGAAACAAATAAAAATATTTTTTTTTTTGTTTTTTTTTTTTTTTTTTGCGCACTTAAGTGTGCTTTGTGATTTATTACTGTGTTAATTTACACAGTGTATATTGTATGCTTTTACTACAATATATATAGAAACTTTTACAATAGTGTACATAAATATAATAAAGAGTCTTAAGCGGACGTGTTCCCAAAGTTTGAGTAAAATTAGAATATAAAAACTGGAGTTGCTAAACAATAAAGTTGTTGTGTGTGTTGCTCAGCATGTTGACAGCTATATTGACCTAGCATTATTTTCTTGTAACTTCCGCCTTGTTGGATTTAGGTTTTTATTGGTTTTATAATTTAACTTACAGACTGCCCCACAATCGAGCACATTCGACTGTAGCTCTCTTACTTGTCTTTAAAAGCTTTATTTGGGAATCATATTACATATTGTACTTCACCTTACTTACTTTCAGTCCCCATTGAACTCTGGCCTCAGTTGACAAACAACTTACTCTCAATTTTTACTTTAAACAACTCAAAGATTTATTTCACCGAATTAATTACAATGTAAGCAATGTGTATTTTTATAGTCTTATAACCAACTTAGGCATAGCTTCAAACAGTAGTGGAAAAAGCGTAAATACATTTATAGATACATATATAATACAATGTTAGGCAATACCATTGCTTTAAGTACAAAACAAATAAATTGTTTGAATTTCTTTTCTCATTCTATTTGGCACAAAGGACTCCTCTGCTACAGCTAAGGAATTTTACGAGTTTTTGGTTTTTAAGTTGCCAGCCGTATGGGGTTTGGAATTGGAACTGGGATTGGGATTCCAGAATTGGGAAAATATTTACAATGAGAATGCAAAATGTCAAAGTTGCATTTGCATTGAATAAAACATAAAACAAATCTGGCTGCCGAGGAAAAAGAACTTTAAGAGCATTTTTGTTATAAGCACACAAGAATACCAAAGTTGCCTCGGCAACAGAAAAATAACCAAACAAAAATTGTATTTCTATTTATTTTGCCGCCCGCTCCCCCCTCCCTCCGTTTGCTCTGTTTGCCTGAGTGGAAATATAAAAATTACTTCGTTTACATCCAGCAGCAAGGATAACGTTGAAGCGGGCGGGAGGGAGAGCCAGGCCAAACGGGTCACGCAACATCCTAGACAAAGTAATAACACTTGACGCACGTCTGCGTTTCCGGCTTGTGTCCGGCCAAGGAACGTGTCCACACAGAGAGAAAATATGCGGAAAATACGTTGAATTCTTAGTATTAATATAAAGTATGAAACAAAATAATTTCATAATGAATGGTATTAGATTTAAATAAAGAATGAGTATCACACAGCCATATTAAACAAATTATCACGTAATATATAAATTGTGAGGCTGTGGGATACACATATTTTATTTATTATTACAATTAAAGATATATATTTACTTGGCTTTTACTTAGAGTTTGTAATTATTTACTTTTTGGTAAGTTTAAAAATAATAATAACAAACTTTAAGGAAAGTGATTGCGGAATATGGCAATATTATTTATTAATCAGTATTAGTTATGTGGTTGATTAACTTAAAGTGTGATAATTTCTCTCTGTGTGGCTCCGGTGCGGACTCGGACTCCCTTATCCGTCCAAAACCTCTACTCAGGTGGTGAAAACTAGACGAAACTCTCCTGACGTGTTAAATTGAATTTGAGCAGCGCCGGCGACGACTTGGCCTTGGTTCTCGAGTTGGCGTTCGAGGAGGCACTGGTCTGGGTTTGCGCCTCGGGCGTCTGGTGGCCACTGGAGAAGGACCCGAATGGCGTGGGAGTGGCCAGCAGCTGCTGCTCCTGCTGGTGGACGCCGAGCAGTTGTCGCGCCAGCTGGGATACATCCCCGGCATGGCTGCCGTCCAAGTGCTGCTGCTGGTGGTGCTGCGGTGAGGAGATTGGCTTGAGGGCCAGGGACTGGCGCAGCAGATCCGGCAGATGCCACTGCTCCAGCAGCTCCGCTCCCAGCGTGGGCGAGTCGCTGGCCAGGCGCGTCAGCGTGTACAGGATGGTCTTGATGCTGCGGCGCTGGGCATCGCTCTCCGCACGTGAGCCGTAGGTCTTGTAGAATTCCGTTTGGTACACGGACGTGATGAAATTTATGATGACGCCGTTGGCCAAGTGGCTGTGGCACTTCTTGTTCAGCGACATGTTGTGCAGCATCCCAACGATCTGCTCCTGTGTGGATGATATAAAGCAGAGGGGAGGCAAATGTTGATGAGTAAAAAATAAGCAACTCAAAGAGGGATATCTACATGTGAATGTGTATGTACATCGGCGGGATGCGGCTGGCCAAATGAAAAATCGTGGCCAAGATTGCCAAAAAATTGCTTTGCAAATGAACAAATAAATTTTACGAGCCAGCGCCCGAGAAGCTTTCAATAAAATTGCCCAAAAAAATTGCAGGATATCGATCCAGACGGCACCAACCCAAGGTCAGGTTCGCCACCATTCCGCACACACGAAAAAATATAGAAGGGACGCTGGCTGGGATTATATTTCATTCAATAAAAAATGCCACGAACCGCCTTTAATATGCGTAGAAAATCGTTCAAATTCTTTCTAATAATTTGTAAATATTTCAACAAGCATTTAAGTTTAATTTGGTTTGGCCCGGAGATAAGTTTAATTTGTGATTGGTGATTACTTTCAATTGCATTTAAATTAGTTTCATTTTTTCGCTTTGTAATGCATTTACACATATGTATATGACAAGTAAATTAGTTTATTAAGAGAATTTTAATTGTTGATAGCAATGCTGCATGTGAAGGGCTAATTTATGTCGGAAAATAAACATTTTATGGGCATACTGCCTGGTTTGTTGGGATTTTGTTTGCAATAACAATAATAAAAGGATTAAACTTTACTGGCAACCAAAATAATAAATAATCTAATAGTATTACCTGAATTATATTTATAATAAGTTGTAAGATATGAGAGAGTTTGATTTTGGATAAATAATGTAATTTCTTTAATTACAAAGGAACATCCAGAAATACTTACGTAGAGAAAGACGCTGGTGCCGCAGCTCTGGTGTTCCAGGGTGTCAATCAAGCGGAAGATGGCCTCGTTGGACATGATGGAGTAGTGCGAGGTGGCCTCCATGCGGCTCAAATTATTCAGGGCGGCGGCGCAGAGCAGCAATGTCTGGGCGCAGCACTCCGGCTGTAGGAGGGCGGCCAGCCCGGCCACCAGGCTCTCGGCGCAATCCCTCAGACCCGGCACTCGGTGCTCCGGTCCGTGCCAGGCGGCGGTGATCTGGGCCAGAAGCGACACCGCCTCTCTGCGCTCGATGGCCCCTCGCTCGCCGGCGGCCTCCACTTGGAGGATGTCCCTCACGATCTCGATTCCGCCACAGCTGCCCAGCTGATTGATGGCCTGGGGCGCGCAGCATAAGGTGGCCAGAGCCCGAAGAGCCAGGGCCCTGACAGAGCTCTGCTTGTGATCCAGGACGACCACCAAGAGGGTTCGCACTGCCTCGTTTTGGACGAAGGCGTCGGACAGGGAGGCGAATCCATCGTAGTCGATGTTCATCAGGGTGGCCACCATGTTGATGTTGGCCCGTAGCAGTAGATCGCAGCGACTCTGCTCGATGCTGATCACCAGGACGCGAACCAGTCGCTCGAAGATCAGGCGCAACGTGATCAGAGTGTGCCTCTTCAGCAGCTGCACGTCGTCCAGCAGGGACTCGAGATTGATGTAGTGCTGCCGCTCCAGGGAGTACCTCGTGTCCTTGCTCACTGTCCGGATCTGCTCGAGGTGCTGCTCGTAGCGTCTCCTCTCGATCTTGGCGTCGTTGAAGAATATTGCCCGCCGCTCCAGCGTGCAGGTGAAGTCGTCCAGGTGCGAGAGCAGCTGGGTAGCACCGGATAGGGCCTCCGGCAGAGAACTGGCCTGCAGTCCGCTGAGCACCCGCTCGCTACGCTCGAAGTGCACCTGGAGCGAGAGGGCCTGCTGCTGCAGCTGCCGGACCAGCTTGCAGACCGCACTGGTGGTGATGGTGTAGTTCTTGTACGCCTCCTGGGCAATGGACTTGTGCTGCAGGGTGCACATCACCTCCGGCTCCCCGGCCCAGCGCTGCTCCTGCATCCAGCTGGTCACGGGTTCGGGATGTTTCTTGGATTTTTTTGCGATCCTCGGACGATTCTTGGGCGTACTCGTGCTGGCTGTGAATCTCAGAGCGCTAACTCTCAGGGGAGAGGGCTGGGGCTGGGGCTGGAGGGTCTCGTCCAGCGCGGCGGAGCCAAAGGTCACGGTCTCGTTGTTGTATGGCGGTGGGGCCTCACCCAAGTAAACGGTCTCGTTGTTGTAGGGCGGCGGTGGAGCAGAAACATCCTCCCCCTCGCTGGCCGAACCCTCTTCCGGTTCCGGTTTGGCTTTGCGCATAACTCGCCGACGGCGCCTAACCGCCGGACGTGGCGGCGAGCCCTCGTCCGCCGTCGCAGGCTCCGCCTCATCATCCAGCTTCAAGCTATCCAGCTGCTCGAACAGGCGACTGCGGCTAGCCGCCAACTCTGCGTCCACGGCATCCTCCTCCTCCTCGTTGGATTTCGCCTTGGGCGTCTTTTGGCTGCCGCTGGTGAACGAAATCCGGCGGGAAACACTGATCAGTGGTGAGTAGAACGAGGAGTTGCCCACGCGACGCACCACTGTTGGGGGCGTGGCCACCGAACGCACCGAGGTGGGCGTGGCCGTGGGCGTTTGCTTGTCGTCCGACTGCGGCGATTGCGGCGACTGTGATGGCTGCCGATGCTGCAACTGGTGGGATTCCTCATTGTCCGAAAATCCCGAGTCCTGCGGGGAACAAGGGGTGAAAAAATATAAAATATTAATTGCGAGAAATGTTATGTAGAATAATATTCAAATCAGTAGAATATTTATTCATATTAAAGATACAAAAACCGGACGTTTCTGAGTGCTTTCGATAAGGAAGGACTAAGGACTTTATATTTAATTTAGTAATTAGTTATACTACGAAATCTAGTAATGTCAAAGGAAAGTCTGTTAATTTATGCAGATATAGCCCATTTAAGGCACCACTAATCGCAGCTATCTTCCAGTTGAATTAGACTAACGCCTCTGGGGCACCATCAAATGGACTGCCACAATATGCTCACCTGACTGCGCAGACTGCCGGGACTATCGTGTTTGTGCCAGGAGAGCTTGGAGCTATTCTGCTCATCCTCCACCTCCTGGATGCAGGAGAGATTGCCCAACGGGCCGAGGGAGCTGGGCTGCCTCTGTGCGGCGGAATGGCTGCTATTGAAGCTCGAGTAGAAGCCGCCGCTGGTCAGGGAGGACTGCTCCGAGCCCCACCATACCTTGCTGTAGCTGCGCTGGAAAGAGGACATGCCTGGAATGGAGAAATGGAGAGACGAAGAGGAAATCAGTAGTGTCCATCATTTAAATAAATTGGACTCATTCGTTTAACAGGCTTAAATTCATTAAATTTAATGCAATTGCCGCTTGGCTGGACTGGATTCATTGCCAATACACCCGGGTTATTCCGGGGTCATTCCTCCCGGAAGAAGTGGAGGCACACACAGAGACAGCAGGGAGCACACACATGCCTGAACACTGGCGTAATATCCGTTACAAAAAAATTAAATTTCCGCCCAGCGCCGATACAAATCATTATTTTAATCAATGAAATGCTGTACTCCGAGCCCATACCAGCTCCCATTTTAAATTTAAGCTCGCCTGGAGTGATTTAAGGACCTCGAAGCCTGAAGGAGACCGGAGGAGTATCGGGCCATCAAAATGACATTTGCCATATGGCCTGCCAACCGTTCCACTGTATACATTACTGTGCAATAATTTCTAAATAATTGATGTGAATGCCCCAAATTGTGGGCATTTATGCAGATTTTACAGACCAAATCTGTTGAGTTATAAGCATAAAGAAGGGGCGGTCACCTGGCCCATGTTGCTGGCTGCTGGCTGCTGGCTGCTGGAAATGCAAATGGTTTTCTCCGGGGGGCATGGTAATGGGGGACTGGGAACTGGAACTGGACAAAGCATTCAGTGTGCGGCATCGGGTCTCTATTATGCAAATGGAATAAACTAATTATGCTGCTAAACAATTTTCGTGTGACATCGCAAACCGAACTCGTGTTTTATTTTGTTTAATTTTGCGTGGTTTTTGCACTTTGCAGTTTACATATTTATTAAACTTTGTTTTCGCCATAATTACATAATATAGCCATATGCATATGGTGTGTGTGTGTGTATTTGCGTAGAAAGGGACTTGTTGGCAGCACCTCGGCGAGAGAGTGTGCAACTATTTGTGTTATGCATGAGTGGGGAAGTTTATTTTGCATGCCCGGTGAACTCTGGCCCCTCACCCGTCCGTCCCGGCTCCTGGTCTCTATCACTCACTCTTTTTGGCCCACAAATGGCGTTTGGTCAACTGCTGTCGTCCCCCGCACAGAGCAAATATTGACAAAGTGCTTGTTTCAAGTAAACAAAATAAAATAAATAAAGGACGAAATTTATTTTTTCTCCTGCATTCTTCCCCACGGTCAGGGCACACACACACATTAGCGTGCACACCTCGCCACACACGCATATTTATCGAATTCATTAAGCAATTAATTAAAATTATATTCAATTAGTATAAAATGCACGACAATAAAAACCAACAAATATTTGCTGCCCACTCACTGTTTAATACAAAAAATATTAAATGTTTCTAACGCATTTCGCAGTAATAACATCGTTTTTTCGGTATTTTATGTAATAACGATTCTTTTAAATATGTGTGAGTCGACTATACAAATACGCATTATTTCCTCCTGAATTCTAATTTCTGCAGAGTGCAATACTTAGAGTCCTTGATTTTAGGATATATTCTCTTTATTGTCACATATATTTTTTTAGGGCTTTAAGTTGTGCCCACAACACTGATTCCTCTGTCCTGCCTCTGCCAGCACACGCACATTAGACATAGAGTGCAAGCAACGGACTAGTGCGGTTAAATAGTAATTTTAGGGATAATTTATTTAATTTAGTTATAGCACAAATTGAATTTTTTATATAGTAATGTATTGCCTATACACTAAAGTGTAGAATATTGCCCAATTAAAATTAAATAAGCTTTGACAAAAATAAAGTTATTTTTTGTTTTAAATATAATCTATACAATTTATGCCCCATATATAAATTTTACATATCTCAGTAAATTCTTTAGAAACTATCAGATGTTTAAGTTTTGTAATTCATAGGTTCTGCCCCATTTCTCGTTAATCTTCCACAAAGATCCTTTCGAAAGTCCGAATTACAGGGTACACAAATTAAAATCACTGTCCCTGGGCCTTGGGCTAATTAATGGAGAGCTCTGCTAGCTCCATGCCCACATTACAATTCCGACCCGGGCGAAATCCTTTTCACTGGCACAATAAATATTGCACAATTGACGCCGGCTGACCGGCTGGCTGGCTGGTGGGATGGCTGAAAGAGGCTTAACAATGCTGCAAGGCGATAAAAATTAACGGTGCTTAATAGCAACATTGAAAATCATTAAGTGATTTATGGTCAGCCGCAGACAGAGCCCCAATAAGTGTCAGCGCCCGGTAAAGCCTGAAAACCCCCGAAGGACACTCGGATCCGGCGTGTAAAATGTATATATACGTATATTTATTTATCGTTTCGTTTATTTACATGAGCATCTTAGAATACGTAAACGCACTTTATAATACAGCAACATACATATAGATAAAGACAGTAACTGAGTTTCTCCTCGTCTTTTTCCATCTCAATTTCGTCTAAATAGTTCGATTCCCGTTCACAATGATTTCGAAAATTAAAACAAACTTCAGTTAAGGCCACGCACACATACAAGAGAACAGAAAGAACAACCAAAAAACGTAAAGCCAAATAATATTTATAAATTTTCCTAGGCAGGGGCCTTGCCCCAGGCTGCATGTGTGTGTTTGGGGGGCGGCTGAGGGCGTGGCTGGTTGGCAGTCAATTAGCACAGGCGCCACATAAATTTTAATATCGAATACGTATTCGTTTTTGGTTTTTGTGTTTAATCAAGATAAACGAGCTCGTTTTCAGTATTTTTTTTCGATGTGGAGATGGGAGAGTGGCGCTTACACCTTGCCAGCCCACACACCCGAGGGCAACCCCCCTGGCGGACCCTGTCCCAGTCCCGCTCCCAGTCTCAACGCGGCAGGTCGTTGAGCATGAGCGTGGACGTGTAGCTGGGCGCCTGGATGTGAGCCGTCTTTGTGGTCGTCATCGTGGTGGTCGTCAGTGTGACCTTGCCGTTGACATCTGCATGTACCTGCTCTTCCCCGGCTTCCTCTCTCGCGGGGAGGATCTGCTCCACATAGCCCGTTGTCACCTGGACACTATGGTGGGCGCGATTCAGAGGCGAGCGGGAGCCACTCAAGCCCGTTCCCGTGGACTCATCGTCGCTAAAGTCGCTGGTCCGCACGGAGCTGTCGTAGGAGTACTGGGTGTGATATGTGCTGCTGGGCTCCCCGCTGCCGCCCGTCGTGGAGCTACTACCTGCTGGGGCTCCTTCCATCTCGCCCTGGTTGTTGTTCGACTGGCTGTTGCCGTTGCCGCTTTGCCTTTGCTGACGCTGCAGCGATGTGGTGGACGCGGCGGTAATGTCCTCCTCGGAGATGTCGTCGAAGGCCGGCGGCGGCGTCGACATGCCCGAGAGCATGTTCAGGACCGTCTGCCGTCCGGCGGTCGGGGTGCTCAGCGAGGGAAGGCGCGAGGCGGGAGAGCGCAGCAGTTGCGTTGCCGACGTCTTGCGCTTGGAGGGGGAATGTTTCAGTGGAAATGTGGGCGTCTTCTTGAACACCTGCTTGGCCATGGCGTCCTGGAAGCGCTTGGCGTAGAACGAGGGCCGGCACACGGACACCGTGTCCCCGTTGTAGAGGATGCTCTTGAAGGTGTGCTCCAGCTTCTTCTCCAGGCGATATGACTGCAGGATATCGATAATGCCAATGTATAGGATCAACCTTTCGTCATTTTCCGATCGAGCGGGTATACCGCCCGAGGGCACATCCTCGTCCTCCTCCAGAGGCACATCCATGTCAGCCGTAATCGATTCCAGAGCCGTGGAATGCGCCACCAAACGCTGGCGATTCATGCTGCGAGTGCGATTCAAGGCTCCCCCAGTGCCAGTGCCGGCAGAAGTGCCCGGGATGGAGGCGTATGAGGCCACCGCATGGAGTTGATTCTGATCCGCCTCCGGGGCGTCGTCATCGGGATTTAGGGATGAGGGGCCCTGGGTGGCGCTCTCCTTGCGCTGCAGCTTGGCCCGCGCATTCAGGATCCGCTCCTCCCGCTTCTCCTTGGCGGCCAGGTCCAAATTGTGAATGCCCACCAGCAGCGAGTAGTCCATGATCTGAAAGCTCTCCAGCACCATGCAGTCCCGCTGTATGGTGCGCATCAGCGCATTGTACTTGTCCGTTTCCAGGAAAATGCCGTTCGGATGGTGCTCGGCAAAGTCAAGGTCCTTGAACGTGGGACTCGCCTTCTGGCGCTCGGCCTTCGAGGCCTTGCGGCGGAAGGACGAGCCCTTCAAGTCGTACTTGGCATGCATCTTGATGTCCGAGGGCAGCAGGTTGTTCATGGCCACCAACCGCACGTTTTTCGAGTTGTAGTGGAAGCAGTAGAGTCCAAAGAACTTGGGCAGCAGGGTCCGGGGATTCTGCGAGAGGTTCATGTAGTAGCCGGGCAGCAGTTTCTGCAGGAACTCGCACTCCTTCTTCTGCACCGTCTTGATGATGAACTCATCGTCGTCTGTCAGGTAGAAAATAGAGCCGGAAGCCCCCGGATTCGAGAGCTCTCGCAGCGGTGAGGCACACATGGACATGAGGAAGTCGTCGGGAGCGATGCCAAACAGATCGCGGAAGTAGCGAAAGGCGATGGGCGCGTACACCTTGAACCGAAAGTCGCTGTAGTGGTGAGCTGGCGTGATGGAGGAACCATCTGGGGGAAACGATATGGTCTCCATTTCCCAGAAGTCGTTCATTAGCAGATCCCTCTTCGGCTTGCTGGCCAGACTGCCCACCGTGTGCTGGATACCCAGCTGTATGGAGCCCATGATCTGCTTGGACTGGATCTTCTTGTAGGTCACCTCGCCACCCTCGGCCACCCGCCGGTGGCCGATCTTCTTCTCGTGCTTGCCCCCGGTGGTGGAGGGGTTTCGCGACACACTCGCATCCAGCGTGGAGCTGGCACTCCGCAGCTTCGAGGCCGGTGTCTGGTTGGCGGCGATATTGTTCAGCTCCTGCTGCAGCAGCGCCGTTGTCTCCTGGCCGCCGTGGGCCATGGCAGCGTCCCGGAAGAGCTGGCGGGATGTGCCTGGCTGAAGGTTCATCGGCGGCGGTGGCGTTCTCGGCGTCCGGGGCGTGCCCTCCAGCTCCTGAATGGAGTTGCCAGTCGGGGACTGCTTCGAGGAATCAATGATCTTAACAGGCGTTAGCAGGCTCTTCCGCTGCAGCTGGTTCTCGTCAGCCTCTGGCGGTTCCTGGGTTCCTGACTTCGTGTCATCCTGCTGCTGCTCCTCCTTGCCAACCGGCTGGAGCTCCAGTTCGACGCGGGTGTCCATTCCAGCGCCGGTTACTGCTCTCTGCGGAGGAGAAAACCACTTATTGCAGTGCCGCTCAAACTGTACAAAAGGCAACAACAGGCAACGCTTTCAATGGCAGCTCGAGTAATGCGAAATGGCGAGTGTTCTCTGGTTTATTTTTGTTATTTTCAATGGATGATGAGTCAGTGTGAGATGGGCTTGAGCCAATGAGCGAATGATTAAGCGTTGGAGCAGCAGCAGTCGGCACGTTCGCCTTCTTTGCGAGCTTTCGAGCAGCTGCCGCCCACCACTGGCAACAATTGTGTGGCTTATCTTTTGTTTACGCAATGAAGAGCAGCTGCAACAACAACAACAGCGGCAGCAACCGCGCCAAGGCAAACACTAAGCTTTTATCGAGAAAAGTAATTAGCACACAGTGGCTGCAAAACTGTCGACTGACTCAGAAACTGTTCACAAGTGCATGCAAATAGCAGGGAAATCGGGCGAAATCTCATGAAATCACTCATTGCGAATTTCCGAAATGCAGGCAAAACAGGTAACAAAAACAGACGAACCATAATTTCGATTGTTTGCATATGGGAATCCTAAATAACCGACAGACACGTTCGAATGCATAAACAAACGTTCAGGCGTACACGCAGAGAAAATAAATAGAACAACTTAATACCCATCGTGACATGCCCATAACGTCACTTATCGGAATACAAAACGAAAGCTTTCAAGGGATAAATCAAACAGAATAACAAACTATATTTACACCTAAAATAAAACGGAAAGGCAAGGCCCCAATTCAAAGAATTTCGTGATTACAAATCTGTGTTACTGGAAACGGATAAATAAATTGAATTATTTAAAAGGAGTGCTAGCTGAAACCCTAATAACCCTTTTCACAAATTGTTTTTCTTCGAAAAACTATCCATTATTTTCTCTCTCTGCCCCAACGAATGGCAAACGTTTGCTGAAAACGCAAACAATTAAGGCCGAAATCCTCAAAATTATTATAGGAAAGTCATTATTTTTGCGTGTGTGTATTGTGGTATTATTTCGAAAAATGGAAAATGAAACCAAAACATGGTCATGGGCGTAGAATCAGAGCGGAAGGGGTTGGACGGGGGGCGGAGGCCATTCAGCTGGCTCGTGTGTGTTTATTTTCGTAGATTGTCGCTCGGCGGATATAGCGGCGGCATCTCCTCTATATCTTTCCCTCCTCGTGTCTTTTTTAATATTTGTCGCACGCATGGCAGGCCAAATAATAATAAAAAAATATAATATAAAAAAAAAGGAAAAGCGAAAACAACAACAGCTAGAAGTGCTTTCGCAGCGGAAAGTTTTTCCCGAATTTATTCAGTGAATGAATATGAAATATGGGCGTCCTTTGGCTGATAAGCACTATAAACACTATGTATCATTGATTAGTAATACGTTGGCACATAACAGGCGCTGCTAATGGGTCTGTTAACCTTCCAAGAGCGGTTAGTTTGCTGCCGTTGTTGTTGTTGTTGCCTTATCCATTGTTGCGGTTTTTGCCTTGGGCATTTTTTAACGATGAGCTTGCCAATAAAGTGTTTTGCCTTTTATTCGTGAATTAATAAGCGTACTTACACACAAACACTTGAGATTTAAATTACGGCGCTCCCAGAGGTCAACTATCCAGCAACAAGTACATGTGCACGACGCTCTTTCGCTCTCTTTGTGTATCTGCTGCTGCTGATCAAGGCGCTTCTATCTCTCTCGCTCTCCCTCTTCCGTAGTTGTAGTCGCTGTTCTTCTTCCTTCCCTTTCGTAGCTTTTCCTTCGATTTCCAGTTTCCAGTTCGGGGTTCAGGTGATAAATTGCTTTCATAATTTACAACAAACTCAACGAATTCTCTGTGCGCACCTTTTGTGTCGGTGTGTCGGTGTTTTCGTGCGTGTGTATGTGACTGGCGATGACGTCGTCGTGCGGCAATCGACTTGGAATTCCACTAAAAAAGCGGTCGCATTTTCCCCCGTATTTTCCGCCGCTCGCCGCTCGCGAAGAATGGGAAAAACTCTCGACTTTTCCTGGCAAGTATCACCCGAATTTTCGTTGTTGTTGTGGAAATAAATCCACTCAGCGATTTGCAAAATATTTCACTTCTCGGCGATCAGAGTGACCAAATCTTACTATTTCTAGGCGAATGCGATCAGTGTGACTGTTTCGATGAAAATTTTGCTTTCCCCCTAAAAAATCTCAAATATTTCACCCTAAAAAATCCTGAACAAAAACGTGAAGATCTAGAGATGGGTGAAAAAAAAACGTGAAGATCTAGAGATGGACTATCACGAAATTTCTTTCCATCTCTAGATCTTCACGTTTTTGTTCACTTACGTTGTAGATCGTTACGTTTTTGTTTTGGATTTTTTAGGGTAAAATACTTGACGTAAAAAATCCCGCCAAATTAAAAAAAAATCGGATATATTCAAATAATTAAAAGAAGAAATATCTAATTATGACGTGGACTTTGCAAAGCGGAAAAATGTCGGTGGAATACCAGTTCTTAGTATCTTAATGGCGGGTTCACGGAACTTTTAAGAGATACAAAAATCGTGGGCAGTATTTAGATTGATATTTTCGCCATTTTAGGTGATTTATAATAAAGAAAAGCAATTTTATAGAGATTTTCTTAAAAATTGTAAATCAATCGTTCCAAAAAAAAAACCCTAAAACTTTCCCCCTAAAAATTCTTCCCCCCTAAAATTCCCCCTAGTACATCAAAAAACCCCTAAATCTGGGGGGGAAACCCCTGATCTGGGAACACTGGACTGTTTTACGTTAACAGCATTAAGTTGAGAAAATTAGAAAATGCCACCAAGAAAAGGGTGGAGAACATGATAAAAAGGCGGTAGAACACGTATACAAACAGAGTTTTTGATCTCACGTAATATTATTGACGTAATGCAAATTTAAATATATATATTTTAATAATATTACTAAAATGTTTCTAGAAAAAGTGACTAGGACACGCTTCCAGTTTCACCGTGTTTTTCTAAAATTTCCTTTAAAATCGATTGACTGTGCTATCGAATGGTAAGTCATCTGCGCAGTGGGACCGTTGCTGGGCCAGTTATAATTGCCAATTTTTTAGTACTAAGAGAAATACCAAAAGTTTACACTGGCGAAAAGTAATTTATTTATTTCATTTTTAGGCTTCTTGAATGTCTTAGTTAACTTGATTAAACATTTAATATAAAATAAAAATGATCTAATAGAAAATATGGGGATCCAATTCGTTCTAGTCTATGCTACGAATTTCTTTGATCATTACCCAAACCCACAGGTGGTGCTAAGGTCAGTTAAGTAAAGTGAGCCGCTGTAGTGGCGCCACCTGGCCACTTGGTGACTCGTGTAAAGTTAATGTAAAATTAAAATATTTTTTGATTTTGTTGAAAATAAACTAACAAATTTAAAATTTAAGTATTATATAAGTAAACAAATCAATTTTAAATATTTTTTTATGTTTCTAGCCTTTAAGACAATCACTTTTTGTTGGTTTATTTATTTAAATTGCCCACTTCCCCTGACTTTTGGCCACGCTCCACTTTGTCTTCACAAATTATTTGGCTTTCTCGGGCAAAATATAATTTGCCTTCCCCAAAAACAATGAGTTTGTTGAAAGAGAGAAAAATAGCCCGTCAATCGTCGTTCTATTTCTGGATGAAAAATGTCTGGATTTCTAGACGAAATTTTAATTTAATTTTATCCCACAGGAAACCGACTGACCGGCGAGAATCTAATTAGGAACACCTACAAAGGCGACTTCCCGGCCGGCGGCGTAATTCTAATTGGATTAGTAACGTAACCGAAGCCGGCGAAGGAACATTTTCAGGACCCTGCCTCTGCCAATGCCACTGCCCTTGACCCTGCGACTTTTCTTCATGGGACTTTTTTTGCAGGCGCCTGTCTCATTACCACTTCCCCGCCCCGTTGGCCGCTGTAAATTGATTGAAAAACCGCCCCTTAATCGATATTTATGGCCAGCCATGAGTAATTTTAATAGACGTCTCCCTGCCTCTCATTAGTAGGCAAGGCGAAACGTAAAAAATGTTTAGCTAACAATCCGGTTCGCAGCCGGAGCAACCAGAGTCGAGATGAGTAGGTACGCCTCATTACAAATGCCCAAGAGCGGCAACAAAGGCAGCCACAAATTGCACTTAATTGGGTGTGTTAAATAGTGTAAAAATTGATGTAAATTTAATTCTGCCGAAGGATCGTGGCTGACGAGATTCGGCAAAGCTCTAGCTGGCCGCTTAATTAGGCACGAAGCCCAGGCGGGCGAAATTCATATGCAAATGGCGAATAGAGATGTCAGCAAACAAGTTTCGGGCCAAATATAATTCTAAAATGTATTCCCGAGTGTGCGACAATCTGCCAATTAATTTTGGAAAGATTTGAAAAAAAGAGCGGCAGCGCATAATTTATGCAGTTCAAAGGCACAACAAAAGCGAAAGACGACAACGGAACTCTGGCCATATCGCGTTGAAGACCCAACAAAAGCTGAGATAATGCTTCGTTATCAAAAGCATTTCATAATGAAAACAACAGAAATAAAAAAGAAATGCGAGAGGGCGAGGTAAGCGAATTGGATAATAAATTTATGTTCTGGTCAGCTTAAATAGTGGCCAATGTTCACATATTGGAAGGGAAAATGCATCGTAAAAATGGCGAACGAACAGAAATTACACTGGAAATGTTAATCATCATAATTAAGTTAATATGCGGGGTGGTTAAGTGTTAACTGAACTTGGCTCAATGGGGTCGGCGGAAAAAAATTAAACCCGAGGCCGCCGATGGGGAAAGTCGAAAAAAGTAGTGGCGGGAGAGGGAGAGGCGGCTTAATTAACCGAAAGTTCAGGCCCAACGAGATCAAAATCGATTGAAAAACACAAAACCAAAGCGCCCAATGATTAATCCGCCATCGGTCGTAATCATTTTAATAGTTTTGACATTTAAGCGACAAATTAAAATGGAATAAATGCAAAATAAACGTAATAAATTTTAATTGCTGCGTGACCCCCGCCCCGCTCCCCATTGGCAGCTGTTGCATTGATTATAATGAAATTATTATTTATTTATTTCCCATCTTTTGTTATTGCATAATTAATTGTTGTCGCTCGAGTGGCAAACAATTAAATAATAAATCAGTTTTTAAACAATCATTTAATTATGTAAAAAATTGCCCAGCTCCAGATGAATCGAAATGGCATTTGGCGAGCGCAATTATTCAAGCCGCACTCGCCTCGAACCGTTCAATAGAATTTCGCCATTGTTGTTGCAACTGGCAACCTGACACATCGAAAATAAACAGAGACGGGCCGCGGATCAATAGAACCCGACTCCCCTTTACTTTGCTCCATTTACGGCGTTGTCTGACATTTCGCATCGGAGCGCTTCAATGGAAAATCAATAAACTAAGCCAAATTAAACATTAATCCCATTCAATTAGGCAATCATCGTTGCCCTGGCATTTCCCATCTAACGGTAGCCGCATATCGGAGATGCCACCGTGCGGCTGTTGCATACTGGCTGTTGCGATGCTGCTGCTGCCATCGACACCAATTGTCATTGATATCGATCTTCGACTGGAGAGTGGAGAGTGGCGGCTACAGGTGACTGACTCCGGACTGGTTTCTGGGCAGCGGACCTAATAACACCTCTCGCGGTGACCGGTGTAATGGCCGGTGTTTAGCACTCTAATGGAGCAATCGCGGCCGGAGATCCCAGACCGCAGAACACACTCTCCGTCTGGAAGTGGAACTAGATCAGTGCAATCAGTGTTCCCTTGATTATTGCAATTAGGTTTCGGTGTACTGAAATTATGCGAATTTTCTGCTGGTGCAAAGTGAAGAATTTTCAAATTCTTCGGCTGCCAATAGCAGTCTTTGATCTTGGCTAAAAGGCATTATTATATCGTCGGAGGAGGCGTTCTTCATAGAAGAATTTAATTTAGTTATTTTAAATTACAGAATTCCTCCTCCGGGAATAGTTTATAAAACTAAATTAAAGAGATTGCTTGTGTTACTTTGATTAGGTTTGGCTTTTATTTATGATTACCTTTACGATAATTTTACTTATACCCATTTGATAGAGAAAATAAATTAAGTAGGGTATTAAAAAAATCTTAATTTATATAATTGAATCACATCCTAATTTTTATATTAAAGTTCAATAAGTTGGCTTAAAAGGTAATACACGAGTTGATCGCATGCTAATTACTGTCAATAGAGGCTTATATCATAGACGTTTCAGATCGGAATGCAGGTTTGCTTTAATTCATTCTCCATTGCCTCATTATTATAAAATTATATTATATGCGCTGGAATTCCTTTACCTAACCCAATTATTGTTATGCCAAGCAGAGGCTTAGTCACCACCCCACACACTCGTTTCATTCGCCATCAACCTGATCAGTCACCTTTGCCCACACCCCCAATTATAGTACATATCTCACAGTTGTATATCCACTCGGTATCCCCAAGCTCGTGCGTGACTCATCGGGGGATCTACGTTATAAAGAACATTCAGAGGAAAGCCGTACACAAAAAATGCGAGAAAAACAACGAACGAAGAAATCATTTGCGGTCTGACGACTCTGGGACGCTCCTGAGTCATAAAACCGGACTTAGCAGAGTCCTCGAAAATACGGAAATAAAAACAATATAGCCGCATAGTTGGGTTATGAGTTCAATAATAATGGGAGGCCCCGACATATAGTGTGTGTATTAAAGCGGGTGTAATTACTAGGGGCGTATGCGGCACCGCATTTAATATTTGTGTTTATTGATAAGCTTATTGGGGTCAAAGGGGCCAATAAACAGTTATGAGTCTGTTTGGCCGCCATCCCATATTCGGCTTCTGGTGACCGAGACTTACCGTTTTCTTGAACAAACAATGCCGAGGTAATCCCAAGTTTGGCCGTTGTTATTGTTGTCGCTCGTTCGGTTGTGGCCACTGATAGATAGTTAAATTTATATTTCAAGCACGTGTCATTTGATTATTTTTGGTCACTTGGCACTTGGGGGCGTAGTGGGTGAAGTGGGTGAGTGGGTGCAGTGGGTGGCGGGGTGTGCACCCACGAGACGAGCGTAAATAGTTTAACACTGCACAACGGTAAACACAGGCGACACTAACTAAACACGTAAAAACCCGAACGAAACGAACACGAAACGCGAAGAAACTGAGCGGAGAACGAAGAAAGACTCGCGGCGATCGCAGTGTGTTGCGTCTGCGTTCTTCGAGTGCTCACAAGCGAATGCGGCGCTATAGACTTCTGATTCCGAGGGAGGGACAGACCTGGCCCGTATCGAGAGAGAGAGCGAGCGAGCCACAGAGTCATATTACCTGGGTGAGTAAGGTACACCGAGAGAAAGGAGAGCCTTAAATCAAGAACAACACAAAAATCTCTTAAAAGGGATTTCTTATTTCAGGGAAATTTTAGAAACTGATCTGATCTTCTTACTTTCTGATTGTTTTCAAAAATTTATTTAACTTACTTTACAAAAATTATTTTTTCGGCTTAAAGTTGTTAATTTAACCTACTGCATATATTAAATATCTAATATTCTAATTTAACAGAATGGTGCTAGTTCAAACTAAGGTTCAATTATAATTCTGATAATTATCAGAATTACATTTTATTAAGAGAGTTGTCTCAATATTAGTAAAGTAAATTCGTTAAATTAAGAAAATATTTATTTTCTATAAAATTTGTAAGATAGAAATACCACTTTCGCGATTTTGAATGTATTTCTTAAACTTATATTTAAGTTAAATTGCACAACAAATTATTCGAAAAATGTATAATATTTTCTTAAAGTCTAAAAACAAAGATTTTTCTTAGACTTTCATTTATTTTTATTGGTGTAGGCAGAGTTGGCTATCCTAACTTAATTTAATTATTATCCAAGGTAAAAATATATAAAAATAAAAAAATCTATTAAAAAAAACAAACTTTTGATAACATATATTTTAAGCTTGGCAACTTAGAAAATTCTCAAGTTTGGAGTATGAACAATTAGGACATTAATTAGAAAAATTGAGATAAAAATATGTTTTAGCCGGAGGCTCTCGTCGTTCTAAAATGTTTGTTTTTAATTTTTATTTGTGGAAAAAGTGATAGGCAACTCTATCACTATCAGCAGCTGCTCTCTCGCAAGCAACTCTCTCTAAACTCTCTCTCTCTTTCTCTGTGACTCTTCCTCTCTGAGTCTCTCTGCATGTTTGTTTAATCATAATGTACATACATATGTACGCTTCGCATAATGCAGCGCATTGTTCGCATTGTCGCCTGCGTTGTTGTAGTAGTTGGTGGTGGTTTATGCTTTTGTTGCTATTTCGCATTCTTATCACGCGCTCTCCCGCTCTCGCTCGCTCCGTCCAGCTGTTCGGTAGCATTTCCAAAGGTGCGATCTCTCCCCCTTCATCACCTTTTCCTGGGTTCCAGCGCATGCGCAGCTGCCTGAGATTTGCTTCTTTGATTGGACTCGCTTGTTGTTCTTCTGGCTCCGATTTGATGCTAACTTTTTGCGCAATTCCGGGCAGTTACTGCTGTTGTAGATTATTTTTTTCACCCTTAAGAATTTCCGTTTCGAAATTTGTTTGCCAACTTGCTCAAGTTTGTCCACTTCGGGTTGGGGGCTGATAAGATAGCCGAAACTGTCGAAGGGCCAGTAAATATAGTAAGTGTGGACTCATTCAAGATCGATCAAAAGCGATAACACAGCGAAATATGGCACAAATTTTGTTGATGTTGTAAGTCGACAACAATTAAGCAATTGAACAATTGGTGCAAACACCATTAAAGCGCTAAGAGATCGCCATCGCCCACCTCTAAATAAAATACAAACAATTAAGAGCGGCCCACGGGGGGTTTTTTGTTGCTGTTTTTGCTCTTGCCAATTTGTAGCAATTTCCAAATTGCGAAAGTAGTTAAAATTGTCGGGATGAGCTTGGCGGCTTGGAGGAGGAACTGGATAGCAGAGTAAGCAAATTAAAGCCGAAAACAACTGGTGAGCGATTTGCACTGCGAAAAATAACTTCTTATATAATGATATAATATTCAAATTTTATACAATTATAACTTTAATAAAGAAAATGTTGTAAAATATTTTCAGAAGCCAATCTTTATATTCCTTATTCAGTGACTTGAAGGATTAGTAATGAAAAAAAAAGAGTGCATGGTTCAAACTATTAATATTTAAAAATATATCCTAATATCTTCTAATATTTTTCCTCTGACTCAAAGCTTTTATGTGCCATTCAGCGGCTTGAGTTGCGCAAGTTTCCATCCAACTTACAAAGAACTGCCTTGTTGATGACATTTATTTATTTTATTTATTTATTGACAGCCGAGCTTAACTTTCCATTGATATGAAATGGCGTGACATTGACCCCAGGCTTTTCAGTGTGCAGCTCCGCAAAAAGCGACAGTTCGGCGGGGGCCAAAGAAGTTCATAGTGCACACGAACGGAATTTCCCCCATTCGTTGTCAATGTAATTTGTCAGTTCAAAGACCTCTCGTGCGACACGAGGATTCCGTCGCCGTATTTTGTGTACCATGTAACCGGGATGCACAAGGACCCGGGTCCTACGTGCAAGATGTTTACATGGCGGTGCCGCTCTGACAAATGTGCCAAGTGTGCGGACGTGCGCCCAGATGCCAGATCCTAGAGCCCAGATCCCGGACTCGAGTGCAGCTAAAAAATGTAATCAATGTATTTTTGTCACGTTAACGAAATGCACGAGGCTCACAGCTCAGCTCAACTCAACTCAGTTTTGTTCAGTCGGCACAGCTGCCTCGGAACTACACAGAAAAGAAGAATACATGGATTCCAATAGACAATCTCTCCTAGTTCTTTGCGAGGATAGCATGGATTTCGTAACATTTTTCTCTCTGTGGCGTTCACTTCCTTCGTCACCGCTCGCCAAACATAAATTCTGTCTGTCCGTGAGTCTGTTTGTCGAGTTGCCTGAATTTGCACGGCACAACAACATCAAAGACAACAAAAGCAACTACAATTACAACTATAACTGCATCTGCAAGTACAAGCACAGCTAGGAGTACAGATGACGGAGAAGAATGAGTCCAAATCCCAAGCAGCAGCAGCAGCACAAAGGATTGTCAGGGAGAAATGTCACTTCGTTTGGCAGCAATTATCCCCAGAGCTGAATGAGCATTGACTGAGCCGGCGAATGAGCCTGCGAAGGATTCAGATTCTGTGCCTGCGACTGAGCCCCGAATTCTAGACGGCAGCTGGCAGACTTTGGCGCGAGCTAGTCTGCAATTGCCCTACAGTGGGCACTTGTTAGGGGTTGAAATTGCTGTGATTAAACGGAGTCAGTAATAGAAATAGTTTTCCAATTTCCCAAGAACCTTAGGTGAAGATTTATTTATATTTAAATTACTTTTAAAACAAGAAATATGCTGTTGTTTCTCCATATAATTCAGGAAGAGCTCAATGTCCTAAAACAAATCAAATAATTCTTTGAAATGGCAAATGTTTTCTTTGCGGATTATTAACAAGTGATTTAAATTTCCCTTGGAAAAGAAAGAAAAGAATTGACCGGTGGAATTCCATCTATCATAATACAATATAATTTCAATATCGAGTACATACTGCAGCCATAACTGAGGGCGAGCTGCCGTGCCATTGCATTGCTCAATCGCGCAAAGGACTCCCTTTTCGCTGGCAGTGATGTGTGCCTTATGCCACGACTTCCTCCCCGAAAAAGCAGAGCCCAGAGCGAAGAAAACTTAAGTGCATTTGTGCCACTGCGAGTCGCGTCGTCTGCCAGCTGTCTGCACCCCCTGCATCGACCCTCTCGCTCTCTCCCAGCGCAACCCTCGTGTGTAATTAAGTCGAGCATTATCGTCCGGAATGGGGCAGCGTTTTCGATATGCTGCCTCGGTGGAAATTTATGGGCAATGCATTTGCTAGCTATTTATAGACAGAACTAATGGCAGAGCCCTGCTGGAAGATCCGAGTTCATAACCTTACCTATGCCCATCGCAGTTGGCCCGAGCCGAGTGTTATCAAAGTGGCACAATGGAGAGATTGCGATACCAAGTTGTGGGCCAGTTCTGGTTTCCCTGCCCCATCGATGAGTAATTCTTGTTTGAGTGTAAATCCACTCGAGTGACATTTAACTATCAGCATTTTTTAAAGCCAGCAGATAAGTTACTCAAACAATGGGTACGATGCCATTTCATTGTGCTATTCGTATTGTCGCTTTAGTGGGCTTTCTTGGACAGTAACCTTATGGTATTATGATCAATATTAATATATAGACTTTGGTTATATAAATAAGGCTTACAAGAAACCCCATCTGAGCTCAGAGATGCCACCTTTGTTAGCCACCAAGCTCACAGAGAGTCTGACTCGTGTATACCAAAATTCAAAGTCGCAATCAGGGAGCCGGCTAAGCTCGGTCCGACTTTCGGCGGCATATTTGCAGCATGAGTTCAAAGAGATATCTCCGAAGAGACAATAAGTGCCACTCTCTGGCGCCGTGAGTCACCCGCGAACTTTTCGTTTGTCAGCGGGAAAGAGCTACGGAGATCGCCAAGTGATTAACTGTCTGTATCTGACAGTCGCAGATTCACCTTTCGAAGTGCCGAGTTGGCGGAAATCGTAAATAAGGGAGCTGGAAAATATTCAATAGCCAGGATCGAAGCGGAAACCCGACGCCTTCGCAGGCCCCTCCGGTTGCACTTCGCGCTGCCTCAGCTTTTCCTTTTCCTAGGCTGCCTTCCTTATCGCCGCGACTGTGTCATCAGAAAGCCATATAAAGAGCATGCCGCAGCACTAAAGAAAATAATTTAACGACGCCCAGCGCAAAGCGACGAGCGACGAGCGCCAAGCCAAGATAGAAGATAGAAGATAGCAACAAGTCGCTGGGAGCCCGCTTGTTTACCTTGAGTTACTTGGCCGCAGCAGCGGAACCGAACCGCCAGCAGAAACCCTAAACTTTCAGCTGCAGCTCTTATCAGGTGCACAGTGCATTGACATTGTTTCGAGAGCGTGGCTAAAAAGCTCTTTGGAATGGGAAAAGTGGCCAAGTAAAATTCGGAAGTTGCATTAACTAATTCCCCTTCTGTGTAGCTGAAGTTCAGGGATGTAGCTGAAGTAAGAAGCCAGTCTGCATTGAGAGCTCTCTCTGTTATCTCTATGCAACTCCCCAAAGGTTTTGGTTTCCTTAAAGAAAAGTTAAGGAATTTGATAAATAAAGAATTTCACTTAATGAAAGCGTAAGCGAAAATTGCAGAAGTGCTGACAAATGGATTTTATTTCATTTATTTTATTTTATTTTGGTGCTTTCACAAGTTAATTTAAATTTTAACTGGTGATATAGCCAAATAATGATTATTGCTTTGATGTCAAAAATACTAATAAATAATTAAATTATCACGAAATAAAAAATATTTATTAGGTGTACCCTATAAAGTCGATCAAAAATACTAAATTTGTATTACCAATAATTTTTTGGGCTATCGGTTAGAGTGGGACGATTGGTAAACAAAAACAGCATTTCTAGTTTGTTTTCATTTCAACACATTTCACAAGTTGCACGTATATAAACGTAAGGCTCCATTGATGTTGGTGAAAAAAAGAAATATTGTTTTTTATACCCGGTACCCAAGGCGTTCAAGGGTATTTTAAATGAGTATTTTAACTTGCCCTACATTTTAGCAAAACAGAAAAATGAACTCTAAAGAAATGTTTTTATAGTGGATTGTTTTTAATAAAGGGCGATGTTGTTCTGTTTTTTAAGAAAATACTTATAGTTTTTACATTTTATAGTTTGGTATTTCTTGATTTTAGAAAACATTTCTCTTTCTTAGAAAATATTTCAAAACTTTCAGCATTTTAGAAACGAGTTTTTTTATTTAAGGTTATTTACTTTTTATGGTTAGGGTTATTAGTTTTAAGGAAATGTATTTCTGAAAAATTCTGTTTTATGGCAAGCTTTCCTAGATTTCAGAAATTAATTTATTAAAATATAGAATATATTTCTTAAGCATAGAACTTTTTATTGGTTTCACTATCTATATAGTAGGTATGTATATTTCGACTTTGTGAAATAATAAGGTCCGATAAGTAAAACAGAAGCATATGGTTTCCAAGAAACAAGCAAATTTAATAGACAATTTTAACTTTGGTTGTCTAAGAGGCTAAGATCGTCTAATCAATTTCGGGTGTCAAGTTTTTTAAAAGTAGCGGACATAAGTAAGATGAAACTGGGTGCTTTAGCCTCAGTTTACTTGTTCCTCTTTGAGCTGAAAGTTATTATAAAAAACGTTCAGATTATGAAGCTGCTGATTCTGATGGCTGTCCTTGCTGCTATTGTGGCCACTTCCGTGGCTTTAAAAAATGGTGTGTATATATTTATTTCAAGCTTTTCTTAAGACTCCAAGAAAATTAACATTTCAAATTTAAAGAAATCTGCGGTCTACCACATTCCAGTCAAGGAATGTGTATAGCTAGTTTCCCGGCTTGGACATATGATTCGTCTATCAATAAATGCATCGAATTTATCTATGAAGGCTGCGGTGGTAATAAGAATCTATTTGGTACCAAAACAATTTGCGAAGACAAGTGCTTGGAATAAAATAATTAATAATTAGTTCATAATTTCAAAAGTTTTAATATTATTTTTGTTGAGAAACTATGAATTATAAGCATTAAAAACTCAATATAATCCGTTAAATTACTTTAAAACTGCTATGTTGCAGACTAAGTTATACAGCCGAAAGTTCTACAATATATAATTTAAAATAAAGCTCTAAATTTTTAATAATATGTTTTTTGATATTCAGAGGCTTCTGTTAAAGGGAGCTGCATTGGTATAACATAAAAGAAATAAAAAAAAAAAAAAAAAAAAACAGATGCTATGCTATAAATAGTTATGAAAGAAAAGCTTGAATTAGAGTCAGTATCCCACTCTGGCATAGTTATTATTTTTATACCCTTGCAGGGTATTTTAATGTTGTCCAGAAGTTTGCTACGCAGTGAAGAAAGCATCTCCGACCCCATAAAGTATATATATTCTTGATTAGCATCACCAGCCGAGTCGATTTACCCATGTCCGTTTGTCCGTCTGTCCGTCTGTCCGTTGCAACGCAAACTAGTCCCTCAGTTTTTAAGCTATCTGAATAAAACTTTGTACCTCCCATATAAATTATCGGAAAATTAATGGAAAAAATATTATTACTTCCCTGTTTTTAACGAACTTTTATAAATTTCGATTAACAGCTGTTTTTCACAGTTTTAGAATTACGGGTTTAATTTGATTAAGATCGGACAACTATATCATATAACTGTCATGGAAAGAATCGGTTAAATTTTATGAAAATTTAAAATTTTACATGTAAAGTGTAAAACGTGTAAGTAAATTTACAAACTTCGATATTTTTTTAAGTTTACCTAAATGAATCGATTTTCAATGATTAAAGAGAGGGCTCAACTGTTATATACCCGGCACGCCAGACTTTGGGCTTAAAATAAAAAATATAATGTTATTAGTGAATATTTCTTATATATTAGTACTAATTAATTTATTTGTTTCACCTATTTATGAAAGCTTTTTTTTGCTCATTTATTAACTAAAATGGAATATATATTTTTTTACAGATGAAAAATAAGTCCGTCTCCAAAAGACGGTTAATCGAAAATTAAATATTTTTCACAATTTTCTGAAAGCTAAGAAATACTGTACGTGCTGCTCCGAAATAAGCCGAGTCAGTTGTGTAGTAGTTTTGTGCATTTTTTCAAGCTCAGCGAAGCTACCGCAATGGTTTCTTTTTTGTTTATCGAAATGTGTTATCTTTTTAATCCTTGTTTTAAAGTTAGCATGTTAATGGAGCTGTTTGCCTTTCTATCCCAGCTGTCTCTGGCTTGACCGTATGCTTCCTTGGGTGTTATCCGAATCCCTTGGCAGACAGTGGTATTACCGTGGTCCGTGCATGTCCTTGCCAGCGCCCCCTCTATCCGCTGCTTATTAAGTCATAGCCAATGGTGAAGGCAAAGTTCACAGGCACTTGGCGCCCACATAAGTATGCAACGCGTTTGTGTTTGTCTCAAGCGGTGCACTATAGGCTGGATGACCACTTTTTGTGGCCAAAAACCCATTTTTCGAAAGTCCGTAATATTAAGATTTGATGATGCCATTGTGTTAGTAAAACATCAGACTTCAATGTTACGTAACATAAATTTTAACAGAGGCACGCTCTGTTAAGATATCGGCTGTTAAAAACAGCTGTTTGGAGTGTCGTGCGCACGTGAGCTTGTTTTCGGAAAAAAGCAATCTGTTTAAAGTTAATAAAAAGGGCACTAAGCTAAGATTTTGTTAAACAATTTATAAAGGCAACGAAAGAGAATGGTTTGTACTATGTGTTCATGATTTTTAACTGTTGGATTGCTTCTGATTATCCCTGAAAATGAGTGTTTTTAACAGCCCTTTTTGCTGTATTAGTTAATATCAAAAACTCATGTTTAACCAGTGATATAAAGCGAGTTTCACCTAGTTTCACCTTAATATTTTTACTGTGCTATAGGTAATTTAATTCTTGTTTAGATGAATGTAATCTTAAAGTGCACTTTTGCGCACTTTCTCTAAAATTTAACTTTTTAGATGCAACCTAATATTAGCAAAAAACCGATATATTTTACTTATAAAACACAGAGACGACAAAAATTTTAAAGAAATTGCATTTTTTAACGGATTTTAAAGTACTTGTAAACTAAGATCGTATTATAGGAAGTACGGATCATCCAGATACCTATATTGGATAAAAGGGGGCCGAAACACGAAATAAAGGATCCAAACTGTTATTTTATATGAAAAAAAAATTAGGGTAATGCCATTTTTACATTACTTTACTTACTTACATTACTTAAAAATACTACTTAAAATTTACAAAAAAAAAAAAAAAACAAAAAAAAATGTACACTGAAAAAAAATTTAATTAAAAAAAGGCAGCGCCACGC
>VNJO01005249.1:0-25635 GCA_008042535.1 Drosophila tani | reverse complement strand
GGCAGCGTGGTCGGACCCATGATGATTGCCCCGCTGATGGGCTTGGCGGTGTACGGTTTCGATTTTGCGCCACAAATCACGGGCGGCATGCAGCTGCTGATGAAGTTCAGCTATGTCCGCGTCGGCGTGGTGGCCCTGGTCTTGGCCGTGTTCGGTTTCCAGCGAGAGGAGCTGGACTGCGATGACATCTACTGTCACTTCAGCGATCCGCGTGTCCTGCTCAAGTTCCTGGACGTGGAGAAGGTGTCCATACTGCACCAGTTTGGGCTGCTGGCAATGCTGATGCTCTTCTTCCGCGTGATGATGTACATAAGCCTGCGCAAGCGTTGCTACGCCTGAGCCTGAGCCCTTGAGCTTCCCCGATGAATCTTACTCCCTAGCTTTAGCCAATGTCAATGCTGTGATGTTCGATTTTAGACAGACAGACGGATAATCTCCCTGTACATATGCACCATTCCCTCTGACAGGATATACTTAGTTAGATGTAAGTTAGAAATTAAATAATTCATACACACCATTCAGGAGCCCGCACATTTTATACAGTTTTCGTGGTAAAAGTGATTTAAATTCGAATTGTACAAGTAAATAAATATTATTTTTCTGATATTCAAGTGAGTGAGTTGTGGCTTCGTTTGGGGGATATCTGAACACGCTCAAGGTGGCGCGGTATGGCAGATGACCCACCCTCTGGGAACTCAAGAGAAATTCTGGTCTGAATTTTTGGTCAGAGGGTTGAATATAGCAATAGTTATATTTACCATTTAATATAGTATATACACAGCATCGTTAAAAATATTCAAATATTCTTTAAAGCCACTCTTTCAGTTAAAAGAAAGGTATTCAAACTTGGTGCAAATATTTTATAGGAAAATTGTACACACTTTATTTACAATTGCAATGAAACTACAAGAACTTTTTGATTACATTTCTTATGTTAATTTTCAGCTATAAAATTACACTTTGACTTTAAATAAAAAGTAATTAAAGCTAATTAGAATCAAAGGCAGAAGCAGAAACTTTATTCCTACTTTTTGGTGCTGCCCAACTTTTCCTTGCGCTTCTTTACGTGCTTTTTCACCTTCACCTTGCGCTGCTCGGCCTTGGCCTCTTTAACGGCTTTTTTACGAGCCTTTTTACTTTCCGGCGACTCGTCGCGTGGTCGGGCAGAGTTCTTGAAGCGAGTGGCATCATCGTCGTCGTCTCCATCTTCCTGTGAGTTATCGTCCTCGTCGCTGTCGTCACTGCCTTCGTTTAGGTGGTTCTTGGACTTGGTTTCCAGGACGTCAGGCTGCTGCTGCACATCTAGATCCGATGTGAGGCCCGTGATCTTGCCGTAGATGAGATTTTGCTGGACACCCTCCTTGGCCTTGGCCACATCACGCTCAAAGTGGCGCACCTATGAAGGAAATTCGGATGCATCGTAAGACATCCGAGGTTGCGGAGTTAAAGAAGAGAACTCACCTCATCCAACCTTTTGGGAATGTAGGTGTTCTGCCACACGGCCTCGTCGATCTTCTCCTGCGCGGATATCGCATCAAAGTCCCTGTCCTTGATCCGCTCTGCTATCCTCTCCAGACACTCCTCCATGTTGTGCTCGGTGATGGTCTGGTCCGTGATAAAGTCAAACAGCTCCTTAACGGTCATGGTGGCCACGGCCCTCTTGCGGAAGAACTCCGAGATGTTGGTGCAGTCCTTCCGCAGGAAGTCAAACGAATGCGGATGATCGTGCTCCACGGCCTGGCTGACGTCGATGATCACGAGCTGTCCGTCCTGCACGAGGATGTTAAACTCGGAGAGATCGGCATGGACGAGGCGACACTGGTTGTAGATGCGCCACATGATGACCACGCAGTCGCGGTACAGCTCGCGCGCCTTGGAGGTGCTCAGCTCGACATCCTTGAGCTTGGGAGCGGGCCAGCCATCGCGACCGCAGAAGCGCATGACCAGGACATGGGAGCGGAGGAGGATGGGCTCCGGAACCGGAACACCAGCGTTGCGCATGCGCAGATAGTTGCGCATCTCCTTCTCCGCCCAGGTGCGCACCATCTTCCGGGGATTGTGCTTGCAGTAGCCATGGCGGAAGCGGAACTCCCCGGACACGTACTTGTCGCGGTCCTTGAACACCAGAATGGACGTCTTGTAGATCTTGATGGCATACTCATCGGCACCCTCCTTGGACACCGCATGGTACACGTTCGCCTCCTTGCCCGTCGAAATGCAGCCGTTGATCTCCTGGATCAGGCCGCGATTCAGCAGCTTGAATAGGATCATGCGGGTGCGGGGGTCCATCACCTGCTCGGCGGTGGCCCGGTCGTGCTTGTCGCGCACCTGCGTCCGCTCTCGCCTATCGAAGTTCACCAGCCGGTTGGCCGCCTGGGCGCTCATGTTGGTGGTGGGATCGTACTTCTCCACGTTGATGCGGGCGGAGTAGCGCCGCAGCACCTTCTCATTGGGCTGAAAGCTGCTAACGCGCTGCGTTCCTCCAGAGTTTCCTCCGCCACCGCCGCCGCCGCCTCCGCCTCCTCCTCCGCCTGCGTGGGTGAGCTGCGTCTGGACATGGACCTTATTGAAGCCCGTGTAGGCCTCTTCGTACGTGTCATAGTCGTCGCCCACCTCGTAGTCCTCCTCATCGTAGTCCTCGGCTTCCTCATCGGCCGGCTCTTCCTCATCTTCATCCTCCTCATTGGTGGGCTCTATAACTAGTGCCAGGTCATCGCTGGCTTCCTTTGGCGTCAGCTTGATGTCCTTGAAGATTTCATGCTTCACTGTGAGGGTCTTGAACTCGTTGACCCATTCGGACTAGAGGAATTACGGAGTTTAGTATTTTAGAATTTAGAATTTCATAATTTCCCTGCTTACATTCTGCAGGTCCTTCTCGTCCTCCTCGGCGTCGCTGTACTTGTGCGTATCGTCGTCGCTCATCTTTGGGCACTTGGCAGTAATCCGTTTTCGCTGAGGTATTTATTTATAGTTCAATGAGCTTTCCAAGAATGCAGAAATTTCACAAAGTCTCAGCAAGCTCTGAAATTTCACAAAATTGTTTTAACCACACGTGTTGCGAATGCCATTCACAGTGATGCGTTGACATTGTTTTGGTATTTTTCCAGGGAGGAAAGTGGCGGCAGTGTTGGCAGATTTATAAGTTTTGGTATATTAATATTTTTTTGAAGCTGAAATCTCCAATTAGAACACTTGTTGTATATAGAAATTGTTTACAATTTGTAAGTGATTTGTTATCTATCAATCTTTAATTCAGCAGTTAAGGACTTCAAGAAATAGTTAAATAATTCTCATATTATTAAGCAAATAACGAAAATTGTTAGAAGCAAAACTTACAGTTCCAATTAGAATGTAGTATATTACGGTATACTTTAACGGCTGCCTTTGCGGTTTACTTACCCGATTTCGCTATGGTCACACTCTTCATCCACACACATGTTTGGCATTCAACAATAACAAAAATGAACGGCCTGTAGTTTTTGGATAATAATTTGTTTGGAATTCGGCGCCATGTTCGTGCTGGCTGAGCTGAAGGACACCGTGCGCATTGCGCCGGACCAGTTTCACCTGAAGCTGGTGGACGCTGTGCGCGACGAGATCGACCGCAAGCTGGCCAATAAGGTGAGGCAATCTCTTTGAATCTGATGTTCAGTTCTCATTAGTTGCTATTTCCTGGCAGGTTTTGCTCAATGTGGGCCTCTGCATTGCCCTTAAGGACATTGTCTCGCTAAAGGACTCGGTTATACTGCCCGGTGACGGAGCCTCACACACGGAGGTCCTCTTTCGCTATGTGGTTTTCCGGCCGATGGTGGGCACCGTGCTCACGGGAAAGATCCGTAACTGCAGCCGGGAGGGTGTCCATGTGACGCTGGGCTTCTTCGACGACATCCTCATCCCGCACGCCGCTTTGCAGCATCCCTCGCGCTTTGACGAGGCCGAGCAGGCCTGGGTCTGGGAATATCCGCTGGAGGACGGGGCCAAGCACGATCTCTTCATGGACGTGGGCGAGCCCATCAAGTTCCGGGTGTCACGCGAGATCTTCGAGGAGACATCGCCGATTGGGCCGCCCAAGGCAGAGGCTCAGTCGCAACAGGGAGCCAGCACATCCTCGGCAGCGGCAGCCGCGTCCGCCGCAGCTGCTCAGGAGGTCAAGACGCCGTACAAGATTATTGTAAGCTTTAATGGCAGGGTTCGTGAGAGGATTTTGGTGATAAATAGTGCTTATTTCTTGCGCAGGGTGCCATCAACGAGTCTGGCCTCGGTGTACTCTCCTGGTGGGATCAGCAGGGCAAGGAGGAGGAGCAGGACGACGAGGAGGACGATGAGTACGACAACGACGAGGATGGCGAGGGTGCGTGCGAGGAGTGACCCAGACTTTGACTTTAAAATATAATTAGTCATATGTGTAGACGATACTTTCGATTTTAAGGAAGTAGTGAGCAGAAATGAAGAAATATAGAGATTTGCAAATGCATCTTTATGAGGTTATATGGAAAATTGTTTCATTAACTGGAAAATAATGTTCTGTACATCTTTTTAAGAAAGTCCTTCCATGACGCCTCCCATTATAGTTTATTTTCATAGAAACATGGCCATTATTTACACTGATTAACCCCCTATTTAAAAGCCAACCAAGGTCAGAGCAAAACGCCTTTTAATTCATTTTTTCCATTTATTTATTTATCATGTACTTGTAGAGTGGTTGTGTCTTTGTTGGTTTAGGACTGCGACTTGCAATCTCCGTTTGTTAAATGTTCATGATGAGGGGGCTCTGGCTCTCCCACTGGATTTAAAAACAAAGCATTTACATTAGGTTTTTAGAGGGAGGATTGCTTTTCTTTAATGGGGCGAAGGAGAGAGCAGCTCGTTAACGTTAAGCTTTATAGATATATAGAGTATCTTTTGACGGCCAGAAGTACATTCATAGATTGTTTCGTGGTTCGCTTGACAACAATTTGCTAAACATTGTGTTAAATATTGACTCCTTGGGTAGCGTGCACCGGTTCCTTGCTTAAAATACTTTCAGTTGCCGTAAGTTAATTACAGATTAGTCATATGGTACAATCGAAGTAAGGTTTCACTGGTCAGGGGCTGCAAGAGACTAAGTTTGCATTTTCAATTTCAATTTAAAGCTGCCGGCAACTTTGCATGTTTTCTTTTTGTTTAGCTATACTCGTAAATATTTTCAAATTTCTTAGATTTTTGCTTTTGTTTCTTTGCTTCTTTGAACTAATGTAAGTTAATTGCATATTTTGATTTTTGTAATTCATATTTGTTGTTTGTTTGTTTGTTTGTTTGTTCGTCTTTTGGGCGCAATGTTGTTCGGTTTTGTCAGTAATTTACACGTAGACTGCATGTTTAGTTACAGCGAGAGTAGTAAATAAATAAAACGTTCGTTAAAAACTACAATAATATAAATAATGTATGTATATTTATAAATATATATATATTTATGTATTTATATGTATATTAGACATATTGCATTGCGTGTAAATAAATATCATCTTCGGGTCTTTTGTGGTACATCATCTTAAATCGCCTTAAACCGTCTTAAACAGATCAACTTAACTAAGTTCCGTATCAAATCACAGCAGAAATCATAAAAAGTCTAAAACTATAAGGGATAGAGAGTAGAGTAGAGTAGAGTACAGTGTTGACGGAAAGTTAAAGTCACATAGCACGCGAGGAACTTGCCGACTGGAGGTTAAGTGTACCAAATAAGCATACTCGAACGTAGTTCAAAATCAGTAGTGTCCAGTGTCCGGGGTCTAGAGATTGGGCGGCCCATCACCCATCATCGATTATTCGATGATCAGGCAGCGGGGCAGGTGCTCCTTCAAGTAGTCAAACAGCTCGTGCGACGCTCCCGGGCAGTTGGTCAGCTCCAGCTCTTGGAGGTGGCGCAGCTGGATCAGGCTGGACAGGCCCGACGAGGTCAGCAGTGGACAGCCGGCCAGGGACAGCACCTGCAGGTTGCGCATCGAGCACAGGTGCTGCAGCCCAAAGTCGCGCACCTGGGAGCACCAGCGCAGGAAGAGGGCGGTCAGGGACAGCATTGTGGAGATATAGCCCACGCCAATGTCCGTTATGTGCACGCATCTGAAATTAAATTGAAGAAAAATGTATATATTAACTTGATCTAGTTAGAATTCATCATTAATTTAAGGAATTTTTCGAACTTTGGAAAGCATGCATTAAATATGCAGTGAAATAGGGCTTATTAACTGAACAGATTTTCCTTAAAATAGCTCCTAGAAATCCTTTATAATAGTCCTGAATCTTTTTCTTCCTCACAGCAAAGGGGTTCCTCCTTTTGCCCTTTGTGTGGCCCCCACATTAGTTCCTTCTCCGCTCGCTTCGAGGCACGGCTTGGGCTTAACCTCTTTGGATGGGATGCAAGTGCATGCACCAGATGTAGGCGAGGCAATCTGTGTGCGAATATTTATGGCAGACATTTTTGCAGAAAACGCTTCGTTGGGAGTCAACTGCCTGCGACCGAACACAATCAGATTACGAAGGGAATCGCTGGGAAAAGTGGTAAAGCCTGCACTGGGAAAAGCAAGGTCCCTATTCCTTTCTTAAGTTTGGCTATCTTCAGAAACTGAACTTTCTAACCTACCTAACCTAAACTTCAAACATTCTTTATCTTTATCGAGTAACTCCGAAGGAATAATTATAATTATCAGAACGAGAATAGCTTTGCTATTTTAATAAGTTATTCAAAATATTCAAAGACTCTTTAACCACTCTTTTCATTAATTATAAAACTAATTGGCAATGTGCAATGAACCAATTCAGCAATTCGGAATAGTTTTCTGTGTGTAATTGACTGCCAGTTTCCGCTTCTCCCCCGGCAAAGGGACGACGACTAATGGCCGCCGCCGGAGATGAGGTGCAGCTACTCGAGGACGGAAATTGAATTTTACTCATGAATAATTACAGAGCGAATGGATGAGGATGGGTTATATGACGACCTTGCGCCTGGCGGACATGGGACTCACCTATCCAGCGTCAGCTCCTCCAGCTGGTTCAGATCACAGGCGATATACTCGAGCGAGGCGTCCGTAATGCGGGGACACCAGGACAGGTCCAGGGCGCGCAGCTTCTGCAGATTCTCGGCAATCAGCTCCACTCCGTCGTCCGTCAGCTTGCTGCATCCGGACAGGCTTAGTACCGTTAGATGGGGCAGGGAGTGCACTGCAATCAGAAGGGGGAGAGAGCCATTAGTTATGGGCAACCAGATGAGGCTTCCCGCCGGCCGTGAAGCATTCACCTCACGTAGCCGGCTGCAGTTGCTCCACTTTGGCAGGGAGCACGTCCGTGTAAAGGAGGTTTCTGCAAGCGGGGTAAGTACATATGGCAGGAGCTGGCCCCCAAATTCAGAAAGCATTTAAATAAATATTAGAGTAAATAAAAGAGTAACTTTCCCATAAAGAGAAACCCTTAACCCAATAATTTATGTTATATAGATATAAATTCTTCCAGAAAACCCCAAATATCTAAGTGTGTTGACGAACCATATCATAAAACATTTATCCATATGTAACTAAGAGCAAAGCATAAAGCCATCAGGGTGGTAATTAGGTTTTGTGGCCATCCACAGCCAAAAGCCATTTACATAAAGCTGCCTTGCTCTGGATTTGCTGCTGCTAAGCTTTATTCAGTCTCGAGTTGGACTAATGTGTCATGTATCTAATTACGGCATCTATTTAAAGCCCAACAACGGCAGCCTCAACTGCTGCTCTACTTAGACTCTGGGCTGAGGCAGTTTCTCGGCTCGTTCCATTTATGTCGACTACAGTTTGCTCCGTTCCACATTTTGCTGTGTCACTTTCTGTTCTGTGTTTGTTCTGCTCTTCCTTTGCCGTGGTGCTCTCCTTGTGAATCACACGGATTGTTTGTCCTTTCTGTGTGGATAAATGCAGGATGCCCTGTTTTCTTGGGTTCCCTTTGAGGTAGGAGCAAAAGGCAAATCTCCATGGTTGCTAAAACCCTTACAAAAAGGTGTCCGAAAGTAGGCTACAAAATTAGCCTGAACTAAGAACCCAACATAATTTATTGCATAAATTTTCAACACATTTTAAAATGAATTTCAAAAAGCATAAGGATTCAATAATTACACTTTTTGTAAATATTTGAAAGTATTTCTATTATTTCTACTTCTAGATTTGTTCCTAATAACCGATTTTTAAACAAACCGCAAAAGAAGAAAGTCCACAAACCGATTATGAATGAGTTCACGCTTTAAATGTAAATATATTCTCCGGAAAAGCTGTGAAAAGTCAAAGAGTTAACTGCGCCTGCTGATAACCGATAACAGATAACCGATAACCGATGACAGATGACGCATAACGGGAGACTGACAGCACACGGCACTGAAATTACCGTTCGTAAGCCGCTTAAGGCTTTGCTAATGGGAATTAGGGAGATTCCCCGGTCGGAAGGAGGAGTAGGAGTGGGCTTCAGGAAGAGGGCGCGTGCGGCGGCTGAACAAACAGAGATAAAGGGTCCAGGGAAAACAGAGCAGACTCCAAGGCAAAGTAATGTGTGAGTTTGCGGCAAATTCCCATCTCCATCTACGGCCGCAACCCCTAGCCACTTCACCCCTTCCCAAGATGAAAGAAGTCGAAAAATGCAGGGTCCGGTCGAGTAAGCCGCTTTGTACTCGCTAAGAGTCACTCCATATTCACCTATCTACACTGGAAAACATCTACAGTTGGATATTAATAAATAAATTGGAATTTATTTAATTATTTGTATGAAAGAGAATCACTAAAAATATTTTATAATATTGAGGAGAGCCAATTTTAGTCTAGTTATGTGTGGTTTTAAATTAGTTAGTGTTAGATATACTGGAATTTTTCCCTCAGTGCACTCAAATACATGTGCAAAGCCGGGTGGGTGTGTGTGGCCCACATTGGTTACTCAGATACTGAGACACTACTGCTCCTCGCGAGTAGAGCACTCCCTTGTTTGGCTTCTGACCAAAAAAACCACAAGGCATACGAAAAGCGATTTGAATTACAAAATATGCGCAAACTAGAGAGTCCACACGAAGATTGCCGCGATAGCTGGGCCTCTGAGCCAAATGGAAAACTACGCAAACACCGAACTGAATGGAAAGCCTATGAAAAATTAACACAACCAGCCCTTCTATTGACTAACCTAGCTGAAGCAAAGCTTTTATGTCCTCTACATAAATAGAGTGTGTTTTTTTATGATTTAGCTGGGGAGTTTTGTGTAATAAAACAAAGTTTAAAGAGAAAAAAACTCATAAAGGCAACTGAATTAAATATAAAACAAAGTTTATGCAGACCAGAAAAAAATGTTTGACTTAAAAAGCTGTAGCTGAATTTTTAAATGTTCCTAACCACTTTAAAACTCAAAATAAAGATAGGAAAAAATAAAAATCAAGGGCTACAATAACTTTCAACCCTTTCTTATCACGAAAACCCACAAAAACCATTTAAATTCCCCAAAATCAATTTCCATGTGCTGCTGGGATATCTGATTTGGAAGAAATAGGACTTGCAAATCCATGGACTAATGCATATTCAAGCGCAATTGAGAAGGCGTCGGTGGCGTTGGGGGATTCACCGAGAAGCCGCAGCAGTGACAATAACCGTAACGCTGACGACCGACCTAATGATGGCCAAGTTGCCAGCTGCCATGTTGCCAGGCAACGCCTGCTCCTCAAGGAGCTAACTGTAATTGTATCTATCAAGCGGTGGATGCAGTACAATCGTCAGACGACAACGACGGCGACGACCCAAAAGCTCAAAAACCGCAAAAACATCCAACGACAAAGGCGCCTCTGTGCACACAAACATCTAGTGCAAACAGTGGGGCTTCAATAAAGGGGATTCGGATTAGACTGGGACCTCTATTTTTTTGTGAGATTCTTATGGGTCCTAGGATGTTGAATTTATATAAACAAGTGGACTTATAGTGGTGCTTCACAGAACCTACAGGTATTCATGCTATTACTTCGAAGTAACTCAGGGATAATTCCCAGCTTCTGTTGCTTAGAAAACCTCTTGAAGCTCCACTGTATGTGTGTCTGAACGATGCACAGACGTAGATACAGTTACGTTGCACTAAGTCGAGTGCCGGCGTTGGAAAGCTGTGATTAAGAGTCGCCGGCGACACCAGCAGACCACAATGCCATAGGGATATTCCGCGGAGGGGGAGCAGCAGCAGCGATGATAGATAATGATCGCTGGCAGAGTGACATCGATTGAATTACACACGGAGCGGATCGGGAGCATTAGCATTAGTATTAGAAGCCCCTCGGCGGATCGCCCAGATCGCTTCTCTTGCGCCCCGAGGAGTCGGCGCTTATTTATCGCCTGCAATCGACGTTGCAATTCATTTTGTTATCAGCGTTCGATCGACGCGCAACACATCTCGTGATTCTCGACTCGAGTCCCGATCCGAAACTAAACTTTATGTCATCAAAGAATATAGTGAATATAGTGAATACGATCCTTTTTCCTGTGTTGCAGTTTCGCTTTGTGACCGACACTAACGGGTAATTGTTTGGCCCCATCAGCCGTTCCTGCGGGATTACTCGTTTTTGCGATCACAAATCCTGAAATTGCAGCCGAGAGCAGCTTTATCGGGGAACTAGTGAATAATTACCAAGTGTTGAGTGATAAAGGATATTGAAATAAAGGAAATATTGAGCTAACACGGATGCCAAAGGATGGTTTGAAACTCTTGTTCCATTTGGTGTTGTAAAGTATTATTTTTAATGAAGTAAGGAATACTATTTAAGGTAAAATACCAGTAACATACAATAAGGAAAAATATATGGGAGCATAGTTTGGGAACAGCTTAATTAAATTTAAACACATTAATAATTTTAAAGAGTAAACTTTAAATTAAAAGTATATAGGATCATCTACATTGTTCTAATTTGAAAAATCCCTGGTCTAGGCATTTATTAATGCAAAACAGTAGCCTTCACTTAATACAATCTGTATTTCGCTGATAACAAAATTGAATGCCAAACTAGTAAATATAATTTAATCTTGAAAGGGTTACCCTGACGAGATTGAGATCGCTCTCTCTCTCTGGAGGAGGGATGAAGTTTATGCAATCAGTCATAAGAAATGAATGCTGACTGATTGAGTATGTGTAATAAATGTGTCTGGTGGTAGCTCTCAGATTTATTTTGATTCTTCAAAACCTTTATATTTAAAATATATTAGTTCGGGTATTATTAATCTATTTTAGAGAGTATAAAACATAAGCTAGAACTAAAAGAAGATAGAAGCTCAAGTACAGACCTCATTAACCATATTTGAATCGCTTTTGGTTCATTTTCCCCACCGTGAGCTCTCAGCTCTCATTATTGACTTTGTATTTGTTCTTTCGGGCAAAATAAATTGCTAGCCAACAAAGTTGGAAATGATTCGTTGCTTCTATGAATAAATTGGGTTCATTTTCTCCGAATTTCGAGCGGATTATGGGACTGGAGAGGTGCTGAGAGCAAAGCAAAGTCTACCTGGCAGCTTGACATGGAAATGGGTGAAGGGAAATGAAAATTCGCATCGGAAATAGTGTCCCGAAACATGAAACGAAAGCGGGCTAATGCTCTCTCTCCTCTCACGCACTCGTTGAGACAGAGACAAGTGTCAATACAAGGACATGGGGAGCAGAGGACGTGGACGAGGAGCAGAGGCAGAGGGAACACAAACATGTCGGGCAAACAACTTGTAACTTGTGTATCCGTGAGATACATTTACATTTCCCATAACAACTAGCGACGTTTATGCGAGCCTCGTTTGGCATTCAGCTGCTGTTTCAGTGCCTCCCTGCCTGTCACATCCAAGGACCCACTTCTCCGCTCTCCACTTTCCCCACTTTTCCCCACGTTCCACTCGAGCTGTCGAAAAATGTTTGGACTAGAATTTGATTTGCTCATTAGAAAAAAAAAATAAAAAAGTTTCAAAAGTTACCATAAGGCTTCCACTGAAGACTGCCCAAAAATATAATTTTTTCCATACTCTTCTGTGAACTTTTGTTGGTTTTTCATGGTTTCATGGGTGAATGGCTCGTGGAGGGGCTGACAGTTCGAGTCCCAGGACTGGGACAACTCACAAATTCCATGTCTATTGGCAGCTCTTGGCCTGTCCCTGTCATGGCTTTCACTCGGCTCCTTCGGCGTGCCAACGATTTTTATTGATTTTCTGGGCATGTCTCTCAGCCATTCATTCGTATTCACATGTGGAAAGTTATGCTCACATAACGGTTAGCATTTGTTTATGACATTCATTTGATGATTGCTGATTTTTCAAATTGCCTCGTTTGGGGTCAATGAGGGAAATTGCATTTGCGCGCTGCCTTTCCCGACTCAGACAATAAAAAGTGAGTTAACGTTGCGTATGAGTGATGCGAATATTATGCGTATTTGGTATTAAATCGTGTGGATATGTCAGAGAGGGAAAGGGTTGGGAGAGTGTATGATATAAAAGGCACCAATATCAGCTAAATATAGAATATATTCAGTTTAAATATTACTTTTAGTTGCAAGAAATTCATCAACTTTAGGGATTCCTTGAAAATTCCATCACTGCTGCACACTTGAAGTGTGAAGAAATAAATATCAAATACCAACTTAAGACCAATTTCCGTCAAAGTCAAATCAATAATTAAAGCCGATTTTCTGAGTTATGCCAAGCAAATTGGAACCCGTTCAGGCAAGCAAGCTCCGGGAAAAGCAGCTTAAAGTTTCAGTTCGCTGCCAGTGGACCTAGATGGGAGTCATTATGCCAATTACTCGGAAGTGCGGGGCAAAATGCGATGAAATTTCACTGGGGCAACAAAACTTTTACGAGTATATTAAATAAAGCAGCTACGTAGCAGCAGTCTGGAAGTTTTTCAGCTTAATCAGCTCTTCTCGCTCTGAATTGAATCATGCCCAAGTTGTTTTTCCAGTTTCTCTGGCAAATTTAATATTCAAAATGGATTCCGAGCAAACGGAATGTTTTCAAAGGGACTTCAGCCACAGAAGGTTAACAATAAATAGCCCATTGTGCGGATACTTTGCCTCGAAGATTCCAATTTCCGAGCCAATAAACACTTTGTAACATTTTGAATGTATTTGATGCCTAACTGAACATTCTTCTGAAAATTAATGAAAAATTCATTGAATTCTCAAACGCAGGCACGCAGTTTCCATCACTGAATATTTACTAGAGCTTCAAGGTTTAAAAATTATTATAAATTCAGTGAATATTTGAAGAATTCCCTGAATTACCAGAATAGGATTTTTACATTATAAATGAATTTTATTAAGTTTAGATTCTGAGTTCTAAAAGAATTTATTACAAATTTATATACTTTTTACCTTACTCAGCAATAACAAGTGCTTAACCTTTATTAAAGTTTATTTTATTAATGTTTAAACTAAGGATTTTCCCAAACTAAAAGCCGTAAAAACTTTAATTTAATATGCAACCTTAATAACTTTTTAGTGCCGAAGCGAAATGCCTTTGTAGTTTAAGTTCTCCGCTCGGAGGATTTACCTAAGCTGGAGTGATAAAATAAATCTTAGCCAATTTTCCTGGCTGCGGGGAAAACTGAGGCTTAACCGCTTTAGGGTTTAAGTGGCCTGTCAATTAACGGCAAACTTTGAGGCCAAACAATGAATGCGTAAATGAGCAGGCAAAAGTCGCGTTGCTGTAGAAAAAGTAGGGGAGTCCCCTTTGCATAGGCAAATAATGTTCGAAACGTGCAGGCCTCATTAGGCTTCCCCCCTCATTACATTTTCCAGGGAAAATCGACGGAGTGTAGCCGGGGAAATGGGAGGAAATGGATGGAGGAGTGCCTGGAGTGAACTACCGCGAATAGCGATGAGGTTGCGCAATGGCAGATTAGCTCTTCTTAGAGGCCAGAAGGTCACGGAGGAGTCAAGGGGTCGAGACAGTTCAAGAGCCAGAGAAATTTAAAGCAAGCGTGTCTCCTAGCAATCAACAGAATATTTGCTAAACAGAAATTAAAGGAAAAATATATATAAAAAAAAAAAAAATATTATAATATACAAAAATAAAAATATAACAACAAATAAGTTGGTATCGATTTAAAATCAAAAATGAAGCTGTTGAGAAGTATGCTATAAAATATTTTACGTGCCAAATTCATTGGGAATTTAAAATATATTTAAGATATTAATGTATTGCCTTGAAAAAATCAAGTTATTTAATTTTTTTCGTTAGCTCTAGTCTATAAATAGGTAAAAAATCATCTAATATATGCTGCAAAAATCTAAACCCTATAAATTCAAGTTGCTAAACAAATACATCTATTTCGATCTCATTATTTAATTGTATTTATGTTTGGCGCATGATGCCCCTAATTTATAAACTAATTTATGGCAACGCTAACATACAATTTGCCAAAAAGCGATAGAAAAAAACAATGAAAGCGTGCCACAACTGAGGAATTGACGAAAATAAAAATAAATATCTACAATTACGTTGCTTTTGGCAGTCTGACAGAATACACAGCAGCAAACAGTTTCAATCAAAGATAATTTTGCTGCTCGGGTTCGAGGAGGTTTTCTTGTCAAGTCGGTAATTGAGATTACTATGTGAGAATGTTCGAGAAAACATATATTTATCTATCTATTTCGGGATTTGATTTCGTTTTCGGTGAGCTTAATCAGAGCTTAATTCAGTTAGGGATTAAATGGCTGAATAAACATAAACAGATGAATAAATATATTGTTACCAAGATCATTATAACAATTAACTTAAGTACTTTAAATTGCTAAAGTAATTAGAGTGTCTGGCATTTTTTTTTAACGACTTCTATAATTTAATAATTAATTTCTTGTAACGCAATTGTCCCGTCGCGTCTTAGCTTAAAGATTGTCTTGAGGGGCTCTATTAAAAATGCATTAAAAATGCTTAGCTGGATTGTCGACTAATGGCCCCCGTGTTCTGGATACTTCTGTACTGTAAAAACCCCCTGCTCTATTTTCCTGTATTTTCTCCGACATTTTCCTGCGTTTTCCACGCACATCACATGACGCGGGTCACTGGTCGTCGTGTGTGCGGATTTGATTGGCAGTTGGCCGGAGCGAAGCTCCCAGAGTCGTCCTCCCTTGTGACTTGGCTCACATCTTTTCCTGGCATTTTCAAAAGCGAAAATTGTTAACCCAGTTTCGTGGCCTGTTGTCTGCTCGAGTCCTTCCGCACTGCTACTCGAGACCATTTCCACAGCAAACTTTAATGACGTCAATTACTTCTTCCTCGAGGTTTAAGTTGCACTGCACCAGTTTGACTTAGGGATTGCTTTTTTAATTGCTGAGAATCGGTGCAGCGGTTGTCTTGGGGTTTTCTTAATTAATTTCCACGAATTGAGCTTGTCTTAAGCTGATGTAGGTTTGGTTCAATATTTGCCAAGAGAACACAGGGTTAAATTAAATTAAATTAAAAGGTTCGAAGGAAAAGGACATATGCTTAGCAAAAAGTTTGCTCTATTTATTAGCTTATCTCGACATTTGTGTATATTTTCTGATGACAGCATCCTCATAATGTCCAGGGAAAGTGACGGAAAGTCCCACAGATGTCACTTTTCCCACAGCAGGCCCTGGTTTTGCATGGACGCCTGGTACTAAGACTATATACATATAGGACCAACTACGTTTTGAGACCCACGGTGCTCCATTTGGGGCCCGGCTGTCATCGGCCTCATCAGCATTGGAATCAGCACCAAGTTCCCCAGTGAGAGTGGACACATCGGCTTGCTCCTCCTCATCTTCTTCGCGGCTTCCGACGTGCGTCATTGCGTGCAACTATTTCCGCCGTAATTCAGAGTGCGTGTGACTGTCTCCGCTGCCACCAAATGCAATTAAAAATGAATCTCACTCGCCCACGCGTTCGCGTTCGCAGGGCTTTTTTTTATTATTCCTGACAACCCTTTTGCTAGGAAACTTTCTGCATGTGGCAGCCTCTCAATTCGCATTACATAAGCCAGCAATTATGTTCCTTATGGCCTGGCCCTCAACTTTGAACTTGCATGTTTACATACGCTCTACACACATATATGTTATATATATATTCCAGTACAAATATGTACAGTGCCAGTTGTGGGAGGGAAATTGAGGGTGAGGCTGAGCACAAGTTTGTCCTTGTCCTCCATCTGATGTCTGGCATTTGGGGCTTCTGCATGCATATATTCCATTTAATTTAAATTAAAGGCTTGCCTTTGTCCGCTTCATTGGTTATTTATTCTTTTCAAAAACTGGAATTGCATTTATATTGTCTGTGGCAGATTATGCATCTTTAGAGCACTTAATTCTGCCAAAGGTAAATAAACAGGGTTTCATTTATTGCCAACTTTTATTTCAGAATTTTGATTGCAAAGGGGCTGATATTCTTTGGCTATAAATAGAGCTTAAATGTCATGTTCGATAGGTAAATAAATATTAAAAATAAATCCGTTTGCTTTGTAAGATCTAAGTAAATATTATTTCATATTTAAAATATTTATTTACAATTATAGCGATGCTTTTTAGTTTTATTTTCTGAGTAAGTTTCTATAAGCTTTCGTTAAATATCAACCTCCATTAAAAATGTATATTTCTCACAATAAACATCCTTATTTCCTGGCTATATTATTTCAACAAAGTTTATTTATGCTAATTAAATTTTTCCTCGCCAGAAGCATGCTTAAAAGTTTCATCCTGAAGGAGCAGCTACTTTTAATGGCCATCTTAAAGTTCTGCCAGCTTCGAAACATTTTAAACTTTAAATCTCCACCACAATAAAACCTTTACAAGCTGCATTTAATTAATGAAAATCGCCCCGAGTGCACTTTCCGTGTGGCTGCATCCACAGCACCTCGGATACTCTTCAAATCGCACAACTTTGTGCGAATTAAGCCAAGTTCACGGTCACTGTTGCCGGCTGACAATTGATTGACAACTTGGCCCAATGCTCGCCGCGAGGAGGAGGGGCAGTGCGTGCCATCGCCCCCCGAACAGCTTTTACAAAAATAAAGTTAATTAAAAATTGCTCAGCGAGAGAGAGCGAACACACAATGACAACACACAGGCACAGGAGCTACGCCGAGAGCACCTTGGAAATGCAAATGTAATTAAATAAACACGACACCCGACGGGCGCCCATCAGCAGCGGCATGAGATCAACCGCGACCAGGATTAGATGGACAAAATTCGGGGAGGGGGACTGCGGAATTCCTACGGCCCTGGCAGCTGCAAGCCGGGGGATTTATCAATTTTGGGTCCGCGTCCGGGGCGGACAGCGGGCGTTGCCGCCGGCTGAGGAAGATAAATTCGATGTCTCGGCGAGCAGGAATTCGGTCTAAGTGAGTGGGGCAAAAAAAGACGGCTAAGATAAATAGAGGAATACCCACAACCTTATCCACTTACAAGTTCAACGTAATCAGCGTTGGGGTGGTCCTTATTTCGCAAGGAAAGCGGTAACCCAAGAAGGGTAATAATATATGTACTAAATGCCTTATATGTATTTGTGCATGTTTTACTGGTCAATTTACTTGTCTCTTGTATATGAGATGTAGCTTGATTTTTATTAAAGTGTATAATATAATTTGTGTTGCAATAATCTGTATAATAAATTCGTAGCTGTCTGTATTTTATATAAATACATTATTTTAATTATATCTTAAGAAATTTCTTAGTCATTTAATGATGTTGTAAAAGGACCAGTCTAATTGGTTGGCAAACCGCGTACAGTGGGGCTTAAAAACATGTTTACCTATTTTATTAAGCTTTTGTAATTTATACTATTTTTATATTTGAGAATAAAAAGTATAATATTTTAAATTTAATTGGTTTTAGGTTGTATTTTTTGCATTTTTTATGCCCTATGTCTTTAGAAAGACAAAGGTTCTAAAAAACCCTAAAACCAAATTATAGTTAAGTATTAAGAATATAAAAAACAAAACTTCAGATTCGCATTTAAATTTCATGGAAAAATAATTTAATTAAATAGAATAACAATTAAAGTTCCGAATTTCGATTGGATTTATTAAATTAAAACCTATTCTAAAATGCGTTCCATTTCAGAATTTTAATTTGAATTATTAACTTTAAAATCTATTCTAGTGTTGGTTTTTCATCATCGGATTACCACTCTATCCTTGGTATAAACAAAATTCATTGGCTGACAAACCTCGCTACTTTTGGGCGATGGCTAAGAGGGAGGATGTGGGCGAAAAGCATGCACTTTGCGGTTAAATTGATGGACATGTCGCTTTCGCGTCGACAAGTGCAATTGTTCAGGCGCGAAACGAACCGCAACCACTTCATTAGCAGTGGGCTCCCGGCCCACCACCTCACTCTAGCAATGGCAATCGAGAAGCTTATTATCCTAGGGGCGTAACCCGCCAGCAGCTGGCGGGGATCACAAGTGTTTATTTCGTCGTATTATGTAAGTTATATCAAAGCCACAATTGCACAATCATATTTTCATATTCAAATTTTATTTAGATTTAAAGGAACTATGTTTTATATCATGTAACCTGACCTAAGTCATGTTAATGGCTGAATATTTAAGCTTGTTAAAGACTTAGTTCCATTTTCCTTTTTATATACATAAAAGGACACATGACCTTTACCCTCCTCTTTAAATATTAATCCCTGGCTACGCCCCTGACTGTCTCTGCAGCTGCAAACGCTGCCTCACATTGAGTGAAAAGCTTTGTGGGGAAAAGGTAGGAAAATTTGATTTGTCGCCCCGACGATGTTTGTAGTTGCGCCAATCCGTTATTTCTGTGCTCGGGCGCTGCTAAATGAAAGGCGGCATTTCTGTTGACACTGTTAATTAATGGCAGATTAACTTGTTCATTGTTTCGCTTACGTTCCGCCACTCGCCATTCGCAATTCGCATACGCGTTGGCTCGCCTGTTCACGTGCGAACTCATAAATCACGCATACGCCCGGTTGAACGACCTCGCTGGCAATTAGTCGCGCGGCCAGCAAGGGCGTCCTGTCAATGTGTCAGTCAGTCATTCAGCTAGCCGCTCTTCCGGTTCCGCCAGCGAGCCGGATTGCGTGCCAAATGATGTGTCACCTCGCAATCAAATGGCGAAGTAGGAGCAACTGCAAAGCCAAAAACCCAATCACGGGAAGAAATGTAACCTAAATTGGGTAACTATGGGGTATTTGGTTTGAATTAAATACGGATTGGCTATCCTTTAGTATCCTTAGTATTCCTTTAGCTCTTGACTTTTTCATGAATAAATTGAGTAAAGAGTAAGTATTGCATATATTGTAACACGTATATATTTTTTTGTCAGTGTCTGTATGAGCCATAAAAAATGCCCCTGGCACTTGGCCAGCTAAGCAGGCTGAGCAGACTGAGCCCTTGCTGTCTCCCGGGTCCTGCGTCCTGTCAATGGAGCCATCACTCGAACCTGGAGCCTGGCCCAATTCAATTAGATGCCAAATGCAATTAGCTAAATGGCTTCTCGATGTTGTGATAAGCACCCAATGCCAGTGCCAGTGCCTCTGCCGCCGCTTTCATGGCCGCCGGGTCGAGGAAACGGACTGGGAATTGTTATTAAAAGTTTGTGCCACCGCCGAGGGGGCAAAAGTTCATCATCAGGCAGACGGCAAACTGTAAACTGTAAACTGCGAGCGGGCTTAGCCAACTTCTGACAAGGGTTTAGACTGCAAGTTGCCGCGGCCTGGACAAGGTTGCCCTTTAAATACGCTAAGAGTAGTTCTGAACTAAAGTTCAACTTAAAGGGACCATATGGCAGCTGTAAGTCACTTGAATTTTTATAAATATTAAGTATTAAAGTTATTTACTATTTCAATAAACTTTTCCTGGAATTAATTCCCTTTTAAAACTGCATTGGCTCTGCGGTTAAATTGCATTAATTATGTGCTTGGCTTATGGCGGAAATTAATAAATGATTCAGGCATCCTTCGAGGATTGAGTGTTAAGGGAGCTCGATGCCCATTAATTAAACACGTATTTCCGGTAAGCGGTCACTTGGAATAAAGTGTAAAATAAATAAAAAGGAAGTTTCCATTAATCTCGGCTCTTCCCTGGTTTTTATTTACATTTTTTCTGTTTATGCTTCCTGGGCAAACAGTTTATGATTGGGCGGCAATTAATACAAAATGCGGCCATTAAATATGGCGTCTATTTGCTGATGTCCTCACGTAAGCACAGCCCCACAGACATAAGCCAATCTTCGTTATACGGGGCGAATGCGTAATATGCTTTTCGTACTTTTGTAACTGACATTTGCTTCTTCTTCATCCATCAAGCTGTTTACAGACGCACCAAATATGCTTGAAAGCGTCTGTTTGTGCAAGCTTTAATATTTAATACGTATTCCTTTTTTCCCCTAAGCTGTAAAATTCATAGTTTGTTTACTCTGCAGCTCTTGTTCCGAGCGGTTCGAGAGGATGTCTATGATGGAGCGGTTTTTGCCTTCTTTTATAATGAGATTACACTGAGGTCATCAGAAAAAAGTTAAATATTTATTCAAAGAGATATTTGGGAAGGTTAAATGACTTATGTAATAAATTCATTTATTTAAATTCTGGTCTTAATCGTTTCTCTATGCTTAGAATTTATTTATAAATTCAAGATTTCTTTCCAGGTGTATCTATGCAAACCTGCGACTGCAACCGCATCGATGGTGATCAGTGAACTGCAATAATTCGATTTCGATGCGCAGCTCGGCAGCCAGAAATCTGGCTGGTTAACTGCTGAAGCCGTAGGAGTTGGCAAGTGCACAGGAGCAGGGCCATCCCACCTGGGGGAAGCCATCTGCCTGGGCGCCTGCAGTAACCTGCAGCTTAATTTGCGGCGCAATCTATGACGGGCAAAGAGGGGAGAAGAGCAGCCCTGCGCCTTTGTTGATTGCAGCGAGGAGAGGCGGCCGAAAGGGAAAAGAAAATGACGTGCCATGAAATTGATTGCAAAGTTTTCACCCAAACTCAGGCCCCGGAACGGACTGAAGAGCCAGGGCCTAGGTCTCCGGGAATCGGGACTCGGCACTCAGGTGGGCGTCGTCGTCAAAGGTCAGGGCGGAGGGCGCATAGGCAAAGCGACACTCAACCCTCCTCTCGAGTGGCAGGTTTATGTTTGCCGGCGCGCTGTCGATCGCATTTTAAATGAGTTTGCGTTCAGGCACCTGAAAAAGCCCCCTAAGCACGCTTTAAAATTGCTCGAGCTGCAAGGCAATGTGCACGTCAATTAAAGTGGTTTTATGGCCAAGTTTATCCGGAGGATGTGTTGCCTGATAAAGAAACTAGTTGAAGTTGGTTCTAGCTTGGGCACAACACACCTTGAAATATGCATTAGCAAAGCGTTGATAAAATTTAGGAAAGAGCTTTCCCCTTTTTAAACTTTTTGTATTTGATTTCTAGCCATGAAAATGCTACTCAATTATTTATCAACACTTTCTTCCATTATTTATATTTAATTATTTACTTTATATGCATTGATTTATTTATATTTCTATTTATTCAGCTTTCACTGTTCAGTAAATTCCGATTTAAATATACTCTGGAATTCTGCTTTATTTCAGAATAAAATTAGTTTTAATTTACTTGCAAATTTTTAGATTTGTTTGACATTTACCATAGAGACCTGGCGCAGAAAGAGTTCTTTGGAACTGGACCCTGCCAATTGGCGAGTGAAAAGGGTTGCTTTGCGCCCTGACGACGTCAAAGGATGTAAAAATAGCTGCCAGGAAACGGGGGAAAAAGCGGCATCGCACAAAAAGTGTGCCACAAAAAGTTTCAATTAGTTGAGTGCAGTGTTTAGAAATGGTGACGAGGGCCCGAAAGACATCCGTTTTCGGGAGCAGGACAGCCCCGTGAGGAATGGCATTCGTACTCCCCCAGCACAGGCACTCCATTTACCATGTTATGTTCGCATTATGTATTTCTTACAACTCGCTCTCCCTGCGGCACACTCCCGGCGGATATCCTGCACAGCTATTTTGGATCACTATCAGCACGGATGGGAGCAGCATCACCGCACTGGACCAGAGCAGAGGCGTCCACATTTCGGAATTAAACATTAAAGCCGTTGGAAATGGCTTTTAGCCTCGCTCAACAATTCCGATTGCCACCAGCGGAACGAAAGCTATTTCATTTTTTAATCACTGAGAACAATAGTTAGTTCAGCTAAGTGTTTAAAAATAAATCAAAAATAGAATGGAGCATATTTCCAAGCCTGTTGCTTGCCTGTGATGTTCTTAGATAGCTTTATAATTTATTTCTTTACTTTTAAAATCTTTAAAGTTCCAAGCAACTTTTCTCCCCGTGCAGCCTCTGTGACAAATGGCTGCCAGCTCCTACCCCACCGCCTTACATTCGCTTGCCATGTTACTTGATTAATTTCCGAGAGGGACAGAGGTTCGCTTACCGATATTAACGATGCCATGGTTGGTTAGTTCCCAGCACGACTGCAGCCGCAATATGCTGAGGCTGTGGCTCTGCTTCGGCGAGAAGTAGCCTAGCGCCGCATCCGTGACATGGTAAGCCTGTGGGGATCGGGAAATTGGGAGATTCAATTAGTTCGAGAAACGGGGGGTGGATCCCGCAACCGCATCCGCATCCCAACTTGCCTGCAGCGAGAACTCGTAGAGGGAGGGCAGCAGCTGGGCCACCGCGCCCACCGCCTCGTCGGCGATATTGATGCAGTCCGCCAGGGAGAGCGACACGATGCGGGGCGTCAGGCACGCCCACAGCCCCGCCTCGGTCACCTCGTTGCAGCCAGCCAGCTCCAGTTCAAACAAACTCTGGAAATTAAGAGGAAAACGGATTACTTTAAAGATGAATTGCCAGAGAAGTTGGTATTTAAAGCGACGTATTTATTTAATATTTTATTTTATTTAACGAGATTTAAACAACTATAAAATAAGTTTAATAAAGAAACTATATTACTAATATTCCTCCTATTTTCTATGTTAATTAAGCATAACTTTACAAATTGACGAGATAATTATGTGAAGGATTTCTGAATTCTTTTATAAAACAACTTTGATATTAGAATAAATATATATATATATTTTTCTTTGTTAAATGTAGATTTATTCCTATGCCTTTCGTTTAAATAATTAAATAATAACAGTTTAAGCTCCGAGAATTCGAGACCCTTGTAAACCAAATTCAATAAAAATATCCACACACATTCTTAAGCTGCCAAAGAATTTCCATTTGCCATAAACAATTTATAGACATGCTTCCGTTGTCATAGGTTATGCTTGAATTCGATATCTATGAATGTTAATATTTATATTGCCCAAATTCGATTTTTCTAGGAATTATTAAAGCAAAATACGATTTGCTATCTAATTTTGCTTGTCTAGTGCTTTAAAATTATACTTAAATATGGCAAGAATTCTCTTTATTACTCATGACAATGAACTTGATTTCTAGAAAATATCTACATTATTTTGTAAACTCTATATACATACAAGCTGTTGGATAATTCTCAGCAAATTCTCTAGTATTTTATATTTATTTGAAGGTGTGACTGCTCTGTCGTCAAACCGTCAAATGTTTTTATGAGCTGCCGCCCGAAGAATACAAAAATACTTTTTGGACATTTCCCAGCTTTCACAAATGTTGACATTTAGCTGAGAGAAGAAATATAAGCCAATCGCAGGCGAGTGGGAAAGATGACAACGAAAATACCTCTGGTTGAGTTGAATAAAATATACATATTACATTAAATATATATAAAGATATAGGCAATGCTTTTATGATTATAATAAATACCAGGTAAATATTTTATGGAATATCTGCTAAAGATATTTTAAATGTTCACTTGATTACATATAATTTTACTTGGCAACCAAAGAGAAAATAATGAACCCTGTGTCTCTGTTTTGCATTTCTATTGTGTTCTGAGCGTACAAAGTAAATGTAAACCCTAATAAATTCATAATTTAGTTAGCTATGTGAATTGCTGTTTAATTTAGGCAATTAGGTTACTTCAAAGTTGTGTCCTCACAAATTAGAAAACATAATTGGGTCTCTGTGTTCATGGACACACAGCTTCCACTGCATATATCAAATGCTTGACCGTAAACAAAGCGCAGAGAATTGCATTCCGAATCTCTTGGTTGGTTTGTGTGCGTGGAATGCGAGCAAATTGAATGGAAAAGCGACCACAGAAATCCAAACAAATTACAGCCAGTAAAACTGGTGCCACCTGCAGCTATGAAATACCGAAAAGCAGCGGGAATCCCATGAAGTTAAATTAAATTGCAAAATGGTCTTTGCCTTTGAGGCCGAGATTTACGAGTCAACCAACTCGGTAAAGTTTTCTGCCAGCTTTAAACCCCTATAACTGGATAGACTTTGACCTTTTCAAGAGCAAAACATCTCGAGGAAGTCGAAGTGGGAAAAACACATCACATCTCGGCGGTTCGAGTGGCAGACATTGTGTCGGGCCCGAGGAGTGGACACGGTCGCCATTGTTGTTTGGTCCCTGGAGCCCGTTCCCGTTGCCGGAAACAAAGCAACAAAAGCGATAAACAGCAAATGCAGCCGGAAGCACGATATAAAAATGAAAATCGCAAGGATGCTCGCATAAACACGAAATACATTGCCCGGGAAAAAAATATAACCCACTCCCGCGCGGCAGCTGAACCATAATTATTTTTATTGTCGAGACACAAAACGGCAACAGCTAAGGCAGCGAAGGATACGAATTTAATCCGTATCCTTAATGGCAATACCCAAGTAATAAATCAAAATTAAATCGGTCGACGTAAATCCTGCCTTAATTTCGTTTCTTGGGAGGAAAAAAAGAAAGTTAAGACGTGTCTACTTATAACTTAATGCTTAACGAATTATATTTTCTTTAAATTCCAGTTGATAACAATTTAAAAACGGTAACTTAATGTAGAGCTATGTGGTAACTATTAGAGAGAAACCCTTTACTAAATTTAAATTAGGTTCAAACATGATTATAGTCTTTAAACTCTAAAGTTAGACTTCCTTTAATATTCATAGGGTCTTCGGCTATTTTAGAATACTTTTTAATTTATTATTTATAATTATAGCTTTTTGCAATTAACAAAAGTTGCTGACTAGTTTAAAGAATTTAAGAGAGTTAAGGATAGAGTCTTACCAAGGCTCCTCTAATTTTCCAAGAATAATAAATCCCATAAAATACAAATCTTGCATAAATTAAAAGCCAAGTCCGAACTCATTAGCGAATTAAACGTTCTAATTACGAATGTGTTGGATATAAGAACGTTTACATGGCCAGTAATTGGATTCTGTACCTCGGTTAACTTTGCCAACAATCAGCCAGTCAGCCAGCCAGGGGCAAGAACAAGCCTTTGGCATGACTTCATTATGAATGGTAAATGCTCGGTTGTTGTTTGGATTTTCCCCGCCTCTCACTCTTATTCTCTCCCGGCCAAGCCGTATCGTATTTTGTTTTTATGGACAATTGTGGAACTTTTCCCCTTGGCTGGCACACGTAGCCGTAGCCAAGGGAAACTTTTTTTCGGTGCCATGTGTCAGGCAAGAGCCAAAATCGATAGGAAAAGTCAAACCACGCAAACGGGGAGTTCCACAATGAAATGCTAATGGAGGCACACACCGAACACATGCAAGGATGTGTAACTATTTAGCCGGAAAAAGTTTTC